>CM055898.1:78386614-78499114 GCA_029582155.1 Panopea generosa | reverse complement strand
CTATCAGTCATTGTGCATTTTTATGTGTGTATACATTCCTGCTATGAAAAAAAAAGATACTTTAAAAAAATTCTATGTAGAATTCTTTTTTTACCAGTGAAATCTTAGACCTTATTTTATAGAACAAAGAACAAAATTCATCTGTGTAGTGAGACCTTTACTCATTGGTTAAGAATAGCATGCAAAAGAAGCACTGTGAATAAAGTTAAAGCATTTAAAAAAGAAAGGAGTTGAGGAAATTCTCAAGTTGACGTGTTTAGTGAAACTTGGACCAGGACCATCACGTGGGAAGCGCAAAGCGTGGCCGTTCCGACGCAGAGTCTACCACTTTTAAGTCCGCACAACTGAATGGTTTATGTAATTATAGACGACAAAATCAAACAGTTTAAACAATGTTTTTATTTGTGTCAAAATGAAAATATTACAAAAATGAGGCAAATAACAATAATAAAATGAGGTAAATGGTTACTGACCCGTCTATAAATCATGAAATGCATCAGATTATCAATTGACACCTGCTCGTATTAAGTTATATTCTTCAACATTTCTCCTATCACCAACATGAGAATGGGACGCCATTCAGGTTATTACATCAAATGCAAGTGTTATTGCTACTTTTAAACAACTCCTCAACCGCGGCAAAGTCAAAGATCCAAAATAGTTCTACTTTAGAACTAGGAGAGCACAAATGCAAAACTTTGTCCAAACTGTAGTTCTCTTAACCAAGGAACTAAAGATCTTTAATTCCTTGTCTTAACCAAGTATTTATTCCATTGAAAATAGTCGAATCTCCTCTTTGTGAATGTGGGGGTATAGAAAGGGTATGCCATTATTTTTACGAATGACAGTTTTCCGACAATATCAGAGTCAAGCACAGAAATTGAACCCAAAATACACTGTTTCATACATGCTTTAATGTTCCATGACTCAAACCTTTCAAATAACATAAAACTCAACAACATTCGAAGCTACGGTGTTCCGTTAGGGACATCACGCTATTGCTTTGTCAACAGGGCTACGCGATGCCATGATAACACGATGACACAATCGCGTCCTCGTCATCGTGCCATCGCTCCATCAACATCGTGTCATCATCCCATCGCGATAACACGATGACACTAACGGAACACCGTACGAAGCAGTACAAAATTACATTACATCTATTTTCTAAAAAAAAAAATATATGTGAATGTGCGGACGTTAGTTTATGTTATATCTGCACTGAACACACCGCAGTTTTGAGCATCATTAGATTAAATTTAACTTTAACTTCTTACTTCTCTATTTTCCTTCATTAATTTGCCTTTGCTTCTCATTTATTTCGAATGCTATATTTTACATACACAAACCAGGGCCTCTCTGTTGCAATAGAGGCACTGTATAAACCAAACTATTAAAGTAAACGTTCAAATGTCTCCGTTCTGGAGTACAGAGTATATTTATGAAGTTAAATAATAATGCAAATACGTATTCATTAATATTCAAATGCCTACTGATATATTTACTACAACATTTGGGCATGGTTGACACTTTTCTTAAATCAGTTATATAATTTGTTGTTTTTTTTATAAATATGAAAACAGTCCCCGCTAACATCAAGTTTGCTTTGGTTCAAACATGAATTCAATCAAAACACCCATGTAAGTAAAATCATAAAGAGTTATTTATCTCGAAGTATAACTATATTAAAAAAAAAACTCAGAAGTTGTTGTTTGGTTTGCATATAAAACATGTAGTGTCAGTTATATTTGCATATAAAACAAGTGACGTCACGTTAGGTTTGCATATAAAACAAGTGACGTCACGTTAGGTTTGCATATAAACAAGTGACGTCACATTAGGTTTGCATATAAACAAGTGACGTCACGTTAGGTTTGCATATAAAACAAGTGGCGTCATGTTATATTTGCATATAAAATAAGTGACGTCACGTAAGATTTGCATTGTAATTTTGTCACTTTTTATCAGTAGGATAGTAAAACGATGGCAATTCATGGGAAAACAAATATTTTACTGTTTTGGCACCGCCCCCAAGGCCCTAGGTGGTGGTGACCATGCAATTCACAATTTTGAATTATCCTTAGATACCAAAACTGCAAAGCCTAAACATTTCATTACGACTGAACTTACGGTTTTTGAGAAGAAGTCGAAAATGTCGATTGTTTACGGACGCACGACGCACGGCGGACGACTCACGACGACGGACAAAAGGCGATCGCAAAAGGTCCCTTGAGACAAAGTCTCACGTGACCTAAAAACAATACTGTCGTGTGTCCCTTTAAAAAATGACGTCACGTGTGAGGTGAATGACATCGTGCAGGCTACATTATCATGTCAATTAATTGGTTGTCACTCGCCTTATATAATTGGTCTCGTTCCTTGACCTGCAACCGGGCAAGTATTTACTGTTATGGGCAGGGAACCAGACTATGATTATAAACGGTCATTTCGACTAAAATAATGTTAACAATTTTCATTTGAAGAAAAACGTGTGTTACCTGTTCATTAAAAACTGGCCAGCTTAAATAATACTGTAAAATAAAACAGCGAATGCCAATGCAGAAGACATTCTGTGTTACAATACAACAGTTAGTGTAAAATGCGGAACACAATTCCGTAAACACGGATCACTAAGAATCCTTCCTCGCGAGCTACTGACGGGACCGTATTACTTTTAATTATCATAAATCCATCAACCTATAAGACAGATTTAAAATATATAATTTAACTTATGAAACCTTACCAGTTTATAAACATATAAGATAAATCCATACAGAATACTATGTGCAGTTTTTTGCCAAATTAATGTGTATTTTTTTTCTATTTTAGGAAATGGGTCAATGTTCGACCACAAGAAATGATAATTTGGAGTCCAAATTTAATCAAGCAATCACAATGTTTGCATATACATCGGCCGATGGGTTCTTTTACAGATTCCCGTTACTCGTAAAATACTGTTACTTATATCACAACATACGCGAAAGGTTAACTTTCGCTCGATTGGCAACCTGAATATATTCATTACATAGATTAATTACTTCTAAAGTAAACATGCAGTTCTCTTTTTTAATGGGGTTTAACGACATTTTCAACACATTTTCAGGTTATATATGGCATATCCAATTTTACTGGCGGAGGTAGACCTGAATAGAACCACGGTCCTTCCGCAAGTAACTGGTAAACTGTCTAACATAAAGTTTTTGGAGCGAGCGGGACTCGAACCTACGATTTTAGCAGTTAGAGGTAAGTAAGTAATCTTGAGACGGCGCCTTAGTGCAATCGGCCACGGAGGACCCTCGTGTAATTCTAGCCATCGCAATGTTCCTCTACAGCGAAGCGGCGCACGGTATTAGAACGACCTGCGTTTAAATACGTCAATATTTAAACATGTTATTTACCAAAAATAATCGTGTAACTTTGAATAAAAAATATATATAATTTACAGTACCGAATTAATGTCACTTTCTTGTTTGCTCATAAAACCTTACCAGACATATACATGTATTAACTACGTATATTATGAAACATTAACGTAGATCGGTTCAGAAACTCTTTTAAGACCTGCGTGCGCTTCGCAAAGATATTGCCCTTCGTCTGCCGCTGTGAGATTTCCTAGTACAACAACTTGCGCCGAGTCGTACTTGCCAATCTTAAACACACGCCCTTTTAACACATCTCGTCTGCCGTGTAATCCAAATTTGATAATACTAGTCTCTGGAGCAGGGTTTCCAAACGCGTAGCACCAGATGGCGCCTATTGGAGCCTTGGATAAAATCGTTTGTCCTGTATTCTTGTAAAGCGATAAAACAGCCAAGCTGTTAGTTGGAAATGGTGCTTTTTGTTTACCTTCCTTTTCCGGTATAACGTACATAGTTTTGCCGACATGAATTTGAAGTACGGGTCCAGTTTTCATTTGTTCGACTATTCTTAAAGACAACATACCGCCGATACTGACAAGAGAAGAATCAAGCGTCACAGACCACGCGAATCCACGTGTTGTGTTCGAGATGTTAGAATGTATCCGAGAGTCAGACACTTGGAGATCAAGTAATCGGTCGGTTTGTTTAGCGGTTGTGTCAATTCCAATAAAATTTACAAATGTCGTCAGTTGTTCAATGTTCGTGTCTACATTCGTGGTGACTGAAGCATTCTGGGAAGGATTAAGAACAAACACTTCCGGTGAGGGTTTTTCATTCCAGAGTTTAACGGGAGACAATTTCACATTTTCTTCTCTCAAAACTGCCGCCTTGTTGAAGAGTAGTGTTACTTCGGAAAACTCGGATAATATCTTCAAATACAAAAGTTCGATCTTTGCCAGATCATTGGCGTTGATGTACAAATGTGTGGTCAGACGTTCACCCTCAGTTTCCGTTCTCACGGAGGAATATGGGTCGTGATCTGCAAAAACAGATTGTGTAACGTAAAAGTGACAATCCAAAACAACATAAAACTAGCCGGTAAATAACTATATTTCATTTTAAACATGCTCATTCAACTATTTACATATCCTTCTCTGCATATTTATTTTAAATTTATGGACATTCCAATACCTTGTCAAGATATCGAGGTCTTCGATTTTTTTTTTGTAGGGGGAGGTGGGGGGGGGGGGGGGGGGGGGGGGTGGCGGCGGGGATTTGGGTTTTTGGATTCAGGACATTTACATTTGATATCAGCTAAATGTTAATTATTGTCATGTTTCCCATTGTCATCCCCAGCCTCGACTGTTAACATGTCTTAAAACCCAATTTATTTATCCATTTATTCGTTTAATGTCAATGACAAAAATAATTAATTTTTGTGATTATGAAATTTTGGATACCTTTAAGCTCTCTCTTTTAATCAACTATTGATAAAGGTTGAATAAGCACGGTGAAATTGTCATATGAAAATAATTATGTCTGTGTGCTTGTTTTATTATTGCAATGGTGATAATTTGTCAATATGGATATTGTACCTTGAAAAGTTTATAAAGAACAAAATTCAACCGTGTAGTTATACATGGCCCCTGTTTTACCAACATCTTACTTAAATACTTAACTAAGACTGGTTATATATTGTATAATCAGTATCAATGAAACAAAATGCAGTTTTACTGTCACCAGTCTAAAATCAGGCTGCTTTTCTTAAATTTGAGTTTTTTTTAAGTACAGTCAAACCTGTGTACGCTGTCACCTCTATTAAGCAGCCACTTGTTTTAAGCAGCCATATTTCCTATTATCCATTTCGATACTTTCAGGGCAAATTAGCCTGTATTAAGCAACAACCTGTTTTAAAAGGCCACTTTTGTTCATTCCCTTGACTGACTGCTTAAGACAGTTTGGACTGTATTTAGGTATATGTTGGTGAAACAGGAGCCAGAATTTAGCTGCAGGTACAGTTTCGCTCAAGTAGCCCATTTTTCAGGTGCTGTTTCGCTCAAGTAGCATATTTTTCAGGTACTGTTTAGCTCAAGTGGCCTATTTTGCAGGTACTGTTTCGCTCAAGTAGCCTTTTTTGCAGGTACTGTTTCGTTCAAGTGGCCTATTTTTTTTTCAGGTACTGTTTCGTTCAAGTGGCCTATTTTAAAGACACTGTTTCGCTCAAGTGGTGTATTTTACTGGTACTGTTTCACTCGAGTAGCGGCCTGTCTTTTTTCAGGTGCTGTTTCGTTCAAGTGACCTATTTTAAAGGCACTGTTTCGCTCAAGTGGTATATTTTGCTGGTACTGTTTCACTCGAGTGGCGGCCTATCTTTTTTCAGGTGCTGTTTCGTTCATATGGCCTACTTTAAAGGTACTGTTTCGCTCAAGTGGCATATTTTTAAGGTACTGTTTCACTCAAGTGGCCTATTTTTCAGGTACTGTTTCGCTCAAGTGGCCAATTTTTCAGGTACTGTTTCGCTCAAGTGGTATATTTTGCAGGTACTGTTTCGCTCAAATGGCCTAATTTGCAAAGAAAGCAAACTTACCTTGAATGGGCACCATGTGACCGAGAACATTGTATGCCCATATTACTTCATGTGCCTCGACAGTGCTGTATTGAACTGATATTTGAACGACAGAGGTGTCACCTAGCGGCGTAATGATAGTGTCCACGGTGTGCGCTGTGATACCGGAAACGGTTGGTTTGATGGCTTTGGCCGGTGTCTCCACGGACGGAACCGGTTTATATAAGCTCCTGTGTAGATGCATCGTGCTACAGAGCAGTTCAAGACCCTGAAATATCTGAAAAAAATCATTTCTGTTTCACTTTAAATATTAGCGAATCTCTATGGTTGGTTCTATAAGAAACATATACAATTTATTTTGTGATTAATTCTGCTTAAAAAGAATTTCTACTTTGCATTTAAAATTTGCAAATATATTTTTATTCTTGAAACAACCGAAAAGGTCAAAGTGTTTCATTTGTTATATATAAAATAAATACATGTTTGGTATATTCTGCAAAAATAGCTTATTCATTTCACATATGATATAAGTGATTATAATTTGATAAATATTAGTTTATGAAGTATACATTCATAGGAAACTGTCTCTGTTTCAGTTTTAATATCAATAAATAAAGGAATTACTCGCATCTATAAACATAAACTTAAATAAATGTATGATATTAATACCTTATATAAACTAAAACACAATTTCATGGAAAGCCCTTTGATAAGCTTCGAGCATCGTGAATATATAAAAAGTAAATTATCTTTTAAATCATTAATAGTTCATATTTTGGAATACGCATAAAATTGTAAACTGCTAAATTTTGTTTTTGCAATATTACAGATTTTTTTTTATATAAAATTTCAATTCTCCAAATTTTTGTATTAAAGTTGACCTACCAAAGTAGAACAAAATCCAAGTTTTGTAAAATTTAAATATTACCAAACCAAGTTTTAAAAGTATTCACAACGTAGTAAAGTTGTTGAAATAGGTCAAGGGTAATTGATTGTGGGTAAAAGTCCACGGAGCTTAACATCAATTACGGGCACCATGCACGTTCACCAAAAATAGTCATGCCTTAGTTACTGTACTTACTGTTTGATAGTGTACTATTTCATTTTCCATTTTTCTTAGTTTGTCCTTTCCTTGGTTATGCAGCATTCTAAGTTTGGAGAGTTCTGATTCTAGAGTGTGTATACGTCTGTCTGTCTGGGAGTCGGTACGTATCTGGCAAGTACGTGGAATACTGATTAATTTTAACATTCGTGACGTAACTCCATCAATAAAGAGTTTTGGGCGTTCATTTCCCAATGCACACTAGTCTTGATCATATCGGACGCTTGATTTTCTAAAAGACAAACGTCTTGGCAAGTCCGGCCGAGAATAAAAATTATTTTAATTAAGCGAAAATCGAATAACGTTTTTGATCAATCGTGAAACATCGGGTATTTCCGTATCCTCCGTATAATACACCTCGTGTGCGCCAACGCTATTCGCCTATGTTACAAGTCTGTGTTCATTCGCGTGAAAGTAACACATTATGTATGTCATTAAGTTGAGTGTATGGCGTTATTATACAGGTATGAAAGGGAAGTTGATGGTAATCACATTTAAAACCTCCTTGTTTTTCTTCCACCCAAACAGTAAAGCACCCAGACAGTAAAGAAAAGTCTCTGGCACAACTTCCACAATGGTGGCATAAGGGGCCCGCTATTTTATTTTATCATGTGACTGAAAGTAGTTCCAAAATGGCGCCTTATTATGTCGTCTATTGCGTAGCATAAAGGCCGAGGTGATCAGATTGGTTTTGATTGGTTGATTCAAACAATCGTTTGGATGTTTATTTCTTCATTCATTTTTTTTATATTATAAGATATTTTCTTTGACAAATATTGAGTACATGATAAATGCCATGACTTTCATCCGAGTAAATATTTTTAAATTTTATTATAATATAATCATTGCAGAGGTGTGTTTATTTCAACCAATCAGATCTTACTTCTAAATCCAAATGTTTCTTCTGCACAACTTGCTAAGACGTTTGCCTTTTAGAAAAGCAAGCGTCGCATATGATTAAGACTAGATGAACACAATTCTATGAACCTTCATATTTAGCTTCGGACAGAAGTTTTGATAAATCAACAGTGTTCGGGAGTTGCGATTGAGCGTATCACTAAAAATACAGCTTTTGACGACCATAAAGCAACGGTCACTAAACAAAAGACGTAATATTTGCCGTTACCTTCATCAACTTTATCTTAGAGATGAAACACATAATTAACATGTTTATCGGTACTTAACGAATATGAAACCGGCCATGGTGATGTTAATGGATTAGTTTGATACTACAAATATTAGCATATTGATATATGTTAAAGATGTATTACCTGTAACTTTCTGTTCAGGATTTAAAGTTTATTGAATCACAAAGTGGAAGGTCCCATTCGAATGGTAATGGTACATTCCGTCCGTGTAATTTATCTTATTTTTCCGTTTTATTATTCACTGTTTAAGCACAACCCGATACTGGCCAATGGGTGACTTTATTGCGGACTGTGATTTAATATTAGATCCACAAAATTGGAGAATTTTACACTACAGAGACAAAATACATCAAATAAGTTTACAGAATATCCATAATATATGATGTTTGATATAAATGTGCTACTGCTAGGATCGAAAAAATATCAGCGATATAGGTGATGATTCTTTAATGGGGTGGTTTGATACTACAAATATAGGAATTTAACTGAGTTTGTTGAATATTCGTGAGCTATACATGTCCATATTAACAGCACAATTCACGTGAACCATTTTCGGGGTTCACTTACATTTTTACACTAATACAGGTGAATGACAGGGCATCAAACCTAGCAGCATTGTAATAAAATGTATTCTTGATGTGACTATCAATAAACACTGTAAGTTATTTCTAGATTAAATAAAACGACGTTATCAACTTAAAGAAAGATTTAATTAATATAGTTGTTTTGAATATTATCATTAATAGTAGTAGTAGTAGTAGTAGTAGTAGTAGTAGTAGTAGTAGTAGTAGTAGTAGAAGTAGTGGTGGTGGTGGTGGTGGTGGTGGTGATGGTAATGATAGTGGTATTGTGGTGGTTGAGTAGTAGTATTAGTAGTAGTAGTAGTAGTAGTAGTAGTAGTAGTAGTGGTACTGGTAGCAGTAGCAGTAGTAATAGTAGTAGTAGTAGTAGTGGTAGTAGCAGCAGTAGTAGTAGTAGTAGCAGTAGTAATAGTAATAGTAATAGTAGTAGTAGTAGTAGAGGTAGTAGTGGTAGTGGAGGTAGTGGTACTGGTAGTAGAAGCAGTAGTAATAGTAGTAGTAGTAGTAGTAGTAGTAGTAGTAGTATTAGTAGTAGTGGTAGTAGTAGTAGTAGTAGTAGTAGTAGTAGTAGTAGTAGTAGTAGTAGTAGTAGTAATGGTAGTGGTAGTAGTAGTAGTAGTAGTAGTAGTAGTAGTAGTAGTAGTAGTAGTGGTAGTGGTGGTAGTAGTAGTAGTAGTAGTAGTAGTAGTAGTAGCAGTAGAGGTAGTAGTGGTAATGGAGGTAGTGGTACTGGTAGCAGTAGCAGTAGCAATAATAGTAGTAGTAGTAGTAGTAGTAGTAGTAGTAGTAGTAGTAGTAGTAGTAGTAGTTGTATTAGTAGTAGTAGTAGTAGAGGTAGTATTGGTAGTGGTGGTGGTGGTAGTAGTAGTAGTAGTAGTAGTAGTAGTAGTAGTAGTACTAGTAGTAGTAGTAGTAGTTGTGGTAGTGGTAGTGGTAGTAGTAGTAGTAGTTGTTGTAGTAGTAGTAGTAGTAGTAGTAATAGTGGTAGTGGTAGTGGTAGTGGTAACAGTTGCAGTTGCAATTGCTACGTTAGAAATAACCAGTCAGACCAAAGGCTTATTTAGAAAAAATTAAGCTCATATATAATTAAGCCAAAAATAATTAAAACTTGTCTTTTTATTCGCGCATTTCTCACTCAGAATCAAATTTAAGATATTGTAAAGAGTGTTTGACTATCCCTGTAAAATACCTCTGACAAAGCAAACATTACTAGGCCGAAACTTACAAATTTTTATCTTCTCTAGATTTCAAGAATAGTCTTTATATTCTTACAAAATATCATGATATAAATAGTTGGGGACTGTTTTCATCCAGTACTAACGTGTCGTCTGCTTGATTGATGCATTTCATATTAATGTAAGTAAGATGCGCTTCGCGTGTTCACTTCCGCTATACAGGTATGTTAATTGCTTGATACAAACTATGTCTTAACAAGGTCATTATAAGTAGATAACTAATTAGATAAACCACAAAACCGCACTTGGTAATTAATATCCAAATAGCAAATAGTAACACAATGACAAAATATAATTATAATGATAATAATAATAATAATAATAATAACAATGACCGGTGACAGGGACTTATATAGAGTTCATGCCGGTAAGTTGCATAATTTTAAGTGTCGGTTAACCTTGTCACAAGATCACACGCTAAACCACCATATTTTTTTTTGTAATTTTTTTTTCGAGCCCTTCTCCGGTAATACACTCGACTTTATTATTTTTCGCTAAAACAGATAAATTGTTAAAATAAGGCTAAATGTTCAAAGTGTTATTTCGTCCATTTTATGATATACCAAGGTCGGTTGTAAACACTTTTAAGTTGGGCGGGTGCATAGAGACACAAAGTAAGTAACTTATTCAACAAAAATACAATGAAATCATTGGCCCTCTCTAAGAGCTCAATATAACAGAAAATGATTCATATCAACGTCCATAATCGCATATACCCTCATTGGTGAGTGTACTCAAGGAAACGACATCGATTTTTGACGAGTCGTTATTTTCAGAAAGTACGAAGAAAACGGGGGGAAAACTGCATAAAATGTGTATTAAGTAAGTCTTGTTTACCACTGAATGGTATTTGTGAGCCAAAAATCTACTGTTTTTAAATTTGACAGTATCTTAGCTTTTATTCTGATATTTTTTTACATCGATTTAATTCAATACTTATAGTTTTATTTTATGTTTTTTGATGAATTATAGAGATTTTTCAGTGAATTATTTATGGTAGTCCACTGTTTCAAACAGTGAAATTAAGAAGAAAAAAATTGGTTCTTGTCCTTGTATATTAATTTAAAAAAAATATTTAAAAAAAAGAAAGCAGATCTACTTTATTTTTTAATTAATCCAATAATATCTAATGACGAATTGAGGTGAAAATAAACAAAAATTTATGTAAATGCAAAAAATCAAAAGAAAATTTGTTTGTTTTGGTGTAAGATCAAATGATATTTCATCTCGTGATCACCAAAAATGATATTCTCACTTTTGGTGATCACTTGATGAAATATAATTCGATCTTACACCAAAACAAACAAATACCCTCTATAGCTTTTGTTTCTCTATCCGTTTTTTTGTCTTTATATATTTAACAACTAACCCTTACCTTCTCAGCCTCGAATATTGAAGAGTTATGTGCTTAAATATTGAAAGACAATTAATAATAACAAACTGTAATACATGACTGCTAAGACTTATACCCGGCCTCGTTTTAAATGCGATCGTCATCGACATCCCGCGATTTTCACTCGTATTTAAACCGTTAATTTACGAACTTTTCAATAGAAATATATCACGTGATGGGGTATGTTCAAGTACTAGTTAACGTTCCAGGATCCAAGGAAAACGTGCTTAATTTAACTGATCATCTGTTAGTTATCGATCGCATAAAAATGACGCAACCTATTCAATCAATCAATCAATCAATCAATCAATCAATCAACCATTTATACAGATGGCACCACACATGGTGTAAAACAAAGATAGATGCAAAAACCAGTGATGAATTTGCAAACCCAGCCATGATGGTTAACATCAACTAATCTGGATAAACAAATTAGACTGACTGATTGTTCGAATAATTAGCGTCTTTTTATGCCACCGAGGGCTAACAGACGATCAGTTAACCTAACCACAATTTCCTGGGATCCGGGTAACCAGTACTCAAGCGCTTTCCGCAAAAAAAGAAAAAAACAGATAACTTTCGGGGTAATATAGGGCCCGACAAACATATAAGAAATATAAGTATACACCATATTACCTTTGATTTTATGCAGTTATTTTTCAAAGGGAAGTAACACTATGTTAGGCTAGTTAATATACCATTCTAAGGTAAAACAAATTCCTTCACAAAAGTTACTTATAACACACGATAGATCAATACCATATATAGCTTGAAAAAAAAGTCCTAAGAGAAACTTTTTGCAGTCTCCGAGATATTGCAGGTTAAAGTTCATAAAAAATCATTAAATTGCGAAGTCCCGATTGCTCCACCATACCCGTCGTATTTGACCGGAAGCGGTGCACACGTAAACAATATTTGCCGGTGTCTTGGTAGCGGTAACCGAATTCTTGAACAAATATTCGCTATTTCTCGAATAATACAGCATATTGGAGGTAAGTTGTGTGCTATAATTGTAATATATATATAAGTAAATACTCGCTCATTTAATTTTAGTTGAATAATTCATAAAATAATGCAGAAAATGTAAAAAAGAACCCGTAGCAGTCGACACATTTCAGCTGTGTGACGTAGTATTTATCTTTTGATACACGGCTGAAAACGAACATTTGAATGATAGTAATATTGTTTTTTATAATAATTATGATTGTCGATGTGTCCAGGACCGATTTATTTTGTTTATTTGTCCGAGAAAATAAAAATTCGCAAAGGAAATTATCCAAGGTCCCGTTGCATTTTTTAAACTACGGAAGCTTAAAAGGATCAAAATTTCAAATATATTCGCAAAAATGGAGCTAAATTTAAAAACATTTTTCTTATCTCTCTTTCAGCCAGAAATGTTTGTAGTTTGCCTACTTGGTTGATTCCAAAATGTGAGCCTTGGGACAGTTAAAATGTTTCCATGAAAAGTCAACTCTTTATGATAAAAGATGAGGTAACCAAATTTTTTTTTCACATCAGTTAAGATTTATAATTTAAAGAAATAAACCATAATATTTGTTTAAAATAGAATGTAGATATGTATATAAATTTTACAAAGCAAATTTAACAAAAATTTGACAAAGCAAATTTAACAAAAATTTGACAAGGCAAATTTAACAAAAATAAATTGTCTGGCTGATTTCCTACAAACCACTGAATGGAACAAATTAACATAATGCTACTATACCAAAAGGAAATGTGCATATCTTAAAGGTTGTATAGTTGCATGGTTTTGTACAGATTTAAAGCTCTTTTTCCTAATTAAGTTATGGTGTAGGTCAAGGTGCTGTTTTGGGGCTATTTATATTCAACATTGATAATTCTTGTTAGAAAAGCTGTTACTTAGGTGATGTATTATGTTTTCTTTTTATATTAAGAAAGTAGATACACATTTTAAATGTCAGTATTATTTTTGCAGTGAAAAAATTACAAGCATAGGGGTATCAAACCAAGAATGTGTAATCTGCAAGGATAAGGATGATCGCCCTATTGCTAAACTTGGGAAAATGGATGCCTTGGACTTTCTTCTGCTGCGAAGACCTATAAAGGTATAGCTATATGATGTTTCTTCACTTTGCATGATTTGATATTTTCAATTATTGCATGATAATTTCATTATTATATATATTTACATTTAGAAAATATCCTTCACAACACACTGCTTTATATGTATATATGTTTAATTAAACATTATATATTTACGGAATATTATGTCGCGGTGGCGATAAATGGGTTCGTATTCCACAACAAGTAGCGTGGAAAAATCGATATCTTACAAGACCGAATGAGTAAGATATGGATTTTCCCACGCTACGCGTCGTGGAATACGAACCCATTTATCGCCACCACGACATAATATTCCTTTTATTATATACATACAACATATGAAAAGCGAAAAAAGTAACAAATATAGATATTCAATTAATTTTTTATTCGGATTACAATTTATTAAACATGAAAGAAAAATTATGAATGGCGGATGAATATTATGACGACACAATCTTGTATTTTACACTGCGTGTAGATACGGAATTTTAATCTGTCGTTGTGTATTTGAGTATTACATTTTGCATGTATTTCTGACGTAAAGTGTACAGGCATATAATAAATAATCATATCATATATATTTTAATGTTTGTAGCATGTAATGAAAACCATTTTCACTACTAGATATTTGTTATTTCCAGGCCAAGATTTGGTGTTTGTTCCCAGACAAGTAGTACACATTGACTGCCGGAAGAGATTTTGCCACCCGAATCAACTTTATACAGAAAAGTCGACATCAAACTCACTGTCAAGCCCAAAAACAAGACAATCATCAAGTAGTAATAAATTTGACTTTGAAACTAAATGTTTATTTTGTGGTTTTGATGCTAAGTATAAAGATGGTAAAAGGGGAAATGACATACATCCTGTAAGTACTCTAGAATTTGAGTTTACTATAAGAGAAGCATGTAAATCCCGGTGTGATGAATGGGGAGACACTGTTCTCGGACGACTAGAATCTGCCCATGACTTCCCTGCTGTTGAGGCCCGTTACCATCAAGTTTGTTCTGCTAATTTCAGATCTGGCTATAATGTGCCAAAACAATATACAGGTCTGAAAGTGTCCAGCATAAAAAGGGTAGGCCTATCAATACAAGTACTGACCTTGCATTTTCTAAAATAATGGAGTACTTTGAAGAACATGAAAGCAAGCAAATGACAGTGAAAGACCTTGTCGATAAAATGAATGCACTATGTGGTGAAATGTCTTACAGTACTGTATATATGAAAAAGAAAATTCTTGAGCATTTTGGTGAAAGTGTTGTAATAACAGAACTTAATGGGAAACATAATGTTGTAACTTTTAAAAGCACAGCCCATTCTATATTACATTCCTTTTATAAAAGAAGTAATACAAATGATAGTGAGTGTGAAAAAAAAAAGCTATCATTAAAACTGCAGGTAAACTCATTTTGAATGAAATAAAGAACACATTAGATATGTCAAAAGAAAAGTATCCTCCTTCAGCAGATATAATGTCTACTGAATCAAATTACAATTACTTACCTGAAGGTCTCCAGTGTTTTCTTCAGCAGCTCATTGAAAGTTCAAATTGTCATAGAAAGATAGCATCTATAGGCCAGGCTATTATTCAGGCAGCACTGCCAAGAAAAGTCATCTTACCACTACAGATCGGTTTGGGTGTGCAAATGCATCACCATTTTGGATCAAAGTTTTTGATAGAAACCTTAAGCAGTTTAGGTTTTTGCTCATCATACCACGAAGTTCAACGGTTTGAACATAGTGCAGCTGTTTCACAAGGAATAGAAATAGATAAGTCCAACGAACAGTTTGTTCAATTTATAGGGGATAATGTAGACCACAACATAGGAACGATTGATGGACTGAACACTTTTCATGGAATGGGAATCATTGCTGCAATAACACCTACGCAAGAGCAAAGACATATTATTCCTCGAATCAAAACAACCAGTGAGGACATTATTGCTGTTGGAAAGATAAATATCCACTTTTACAAACAAGAAACAAATCGAATGGAATTCATGATATTCCAAAAGTTGTCAAATATCGAGGAGTTTGAAGATCCGCAAAAATTTTTAAACTTTTTGATTAAAGTTGCACGGCCTCTGAGACAAGAATTACCAAGTTGGTCAGGGATAATGCAGCTGGTGCAGACTGGAGCTTTCCCTGGAAGGTCAAGTATAATGTTTATGCCCATGATTGACATGAACCCCAGTGATATATCTTGTGTATATTCAACCCTGAAATTTGTAGCCCGCCACGCAAGATCTATAACTACAACAGCAGTTGTGACATTTGACCAACCGCTTTATTGGAAGGCTTTTAACATTGTCATTAATGAACCCGAGGGAAGTGATGTAAAACATGTCATTGTAAGACTTGGTGGATTTCATACTGAAATGAGTTTCTTGGGATGTATTGGCAGATTAATGGAAAACACTGGACTTACAGAACTCCTTTCAACAGTGTATGCCCCAAACGCAGTGGGTCACATGTTAAGCGGTAAAGCAATAGGAAGAGCTATACGAGGACACGGTCTTGTAAATGATGCTTTGGAAACGCTGCTAGTTGAGAAATCATTTCCTGATATGCAACAAAACGTAGACGAAAACAATAATAATGGTATTGAAGATTTAATAGATACAATCCTTAAGAAGGAAACCAACCCCGAAACGCTCTGTGACAACCAGATGATTGCTAACATGATGCATCAATATGAAAACACCAAACATTTCTTATTGCAATATAGGACTGGAAAACTGTGGATACAGTATATGGACATGATAGAAATTCTTCAACAGTTCATAGCAGCTGAGAGAACGGGCAACTGGAGAGGTCACCTGTATGCCTTACAGCGCATGCTTCCATTCTTCGCATCTGCTGGACACAATCTGTACTTGAAGACAAGTTACATCTATCTTCAACAGATGTTAAAGTTGGAAGAAACCAATCCAGATATTTATCAACAATTTTGTGATGGAAACCATGTTGTAAGACGAAGTAATCGTTTTTGGGCAGGCCTTTCAACTGATCTAGTGATTGAGCAAGTCCTTATGAGAAGTGCGAAGTCTGTAGGGGGAATGACGCGTGGTAGAGGAATGTCATAAGCACAACGGGCACAGTGGCTACTCTCAATGCCTTCTTGTTCAGAAATTAACAATGCAATGCAAGATTTCACGGGTCAAACATATGAAACAAGTGCACAGCATAAGGAGTGCACCAATGCAAGAGTTCAACGTGATAATAAAGACAAAACAACCTTCTTAGAGATTCTGCGCGAGCAGAACCCTTTCCTGGATGAACCATGTTTAAGAAACATAGAAACTGGTGCTCTTGCTGAAAGCAATGTTAATGTTGATACAGCTAAAACAATAGGACAGAACGTTATTAATGAAATGGAGAAAAAAAATGTGCTGTCATATAATTTCAAAAGAACAAATCAGGCCGTTACTCTTGGTTCAAAAAATAACTTAAAGGTTGGAGGGGAAGAACTTTCTGTTGATCCACAACTTCTGTTCCAGAGGTTGATTACTGCTGCTGATTATACCATAGATGACACTGAAACACTTTTCAGCTACGAGCTATGTGCAAATCCATCATCAATTTTTGACTCGTCAGGTCTGCTTCGAGAAGCACAAAAACCATTACTTGCCAATGGAATTTGGGACTTGGGAGCGTATGGAGTTGATACCATTCCAGGAGAACCTAAAGTTGTACTGGATGGCGGATCACTGCTACATCGCTTACCTTGGACATATGGTACACCATTTGGGGAAATATGTACACAGTATACAAATATGGTGGAGCAAAAATATGGACAGGCGCATGTCGTCTTTGATGGATACGTCAATGGTCCTTCCATAAAAGATATAACACATCAACGTCGGTCAAAGGGAGCAACAGGCATTCGAATCCTATTCAATGATAACACACCATTCAAAACAAAAAAGGACAAGTTTCTTCTTAATCCAAACAACAAGCAGAGTTTTATCAAGTTGTTAGCTACACATCTGACTGATAAAGGTTGCCATGTAGTGCATGCAATAAACGATGCTGATCTACTGATAGTTCAAACAGCGGTTGAAATTTCGACTGACAAACCAGTAGTAGTTGTTGGAGAGGACACGGACCTTCTGGTGTTACTCTGTTACCATGCTGATACGAACAAAGAAAGGATATATTTGAAGTCTGACACAAAAACAGGCCTTAAAAGGAAAAAGATCTGGGATATTACTGAAACCCAAAGAGTACTCGGGTCCGATATGTGTCACATTCTACCATTTGTCCATGCCTTCACCGGTTGTGACACCACTTCAAGAATGTATGGTATTGGGAAGGGTCTTGTCCTGAAAAAGGCAGTCAAGGATAATAACTTCAAAACTCAAGCCGAAGTCTTTATGAAAATCTCTTCACCTTCTGATGTTAAGATAGCTGGGGAAAATGCTTTAAAATGTGTATATAACGGCAAATTAAATGAGGAATTGGATGCTCTTAGGTTTAGAAAATTTGTGCAAAAAGTTAACACTAGTAAGGTATTTGTACAGGTCCAAACTCTTCCACCAACAAAGGCGGCTGCACAATACCATAGCTTCAGGACATATTTGCAAGTTCAAACATGGCCCGGCAATGATTTAGATCCACTGGTTTGGGGTTGGAGAAAACAAGACGATTCATTGATACCTATTAAGTGTGCTCTGTGTGCAGCTCCTGAGCGATTATTGAAAGTCGTCAGGTGTAACTGTAAGCACAGTTGTGATACTAAAAGATGCAGTTGCCGGAAGCATGGTCTGATATGTACAGGGTGTTGTGGTGATTGTAAAGGAACAAGCTGCAGTAACGTTCAGTCTTTCATTGAAGAATTAGATTGATTGTTTGGGGTTTAAAGCCATGTAGATATGTTATAAATGTTAACATTTTTTTAAATTTAAGTACTAGTCAGCTTATATCATTTCATCTTGTTACAGGCTTATCAAATTTTATTTAATGTATTTTTTTGTTATTTATTGCATTCCTAGTAACATATTTAAATATTTATCCTGTACGCACAGCAGTTTGATAATATATGGTTATATTAACAATGATTCTAAGGTTGTAATGTGTTATCTATAAAAAATATGTTATGTTTATTTTGTTTGAAAATGTATTATCATACACTCTCTTGAGTGATATGCTTTAGAAAAATCATGTTGCAAAATTGTTTTTGTATTACAATTTGTAATATAACTTATAAATAAGTCATCATTTGTGTTTACTGAAAACGGTTTACTATGTCATGTGTAACTAGTCTTATTTATATAAATGTATCTTTATTGACAACTTTGAACATATTTTGTCAAAACATATTAAATCTTTAATTGAATGGATAACGTATGACTAAAATTTGAAAACATTGTGGCAAAAGGAGAAATCTCACGTTTTGCGCAGTTTCTTCTTTTATCACTATGTTTTCGAAAAGCCGTCTGCTACATAGGCGTCAGAAAGTGTCTTTATGACGGAAAGGGTAAATGACTTGTTTCAAAATATATAATAACAACACAAGTACATATAACGTAATAAGTGAATGATATCTTGATGTATAACATGATTGGAATTCTTAAAAAAATATTAATGCTTTCTTATAAACTGCGATTTCTAATATCGGCTGAAATCATTAAAAAAACATGTTTTACCCCAAAAATCACATTTGCAGGAAATTTAAAATGAAAAACAATGTTATTTTATTATCTATGAGTACATACTAAAATATTTGCATTGAAATAAATTTAAAAATAAAAAAAAATCTTTTTTGTTAAATGTATTCCTAAAATTCGTGAATAAAATTACGAAAAAGTAGCTTTTGTCCCAAAAACGCATTTCCCATCAAAATATTTCTTAGGACTTTTTTCCTGTAATGCTCCAATAATGTCAGATAAACATGCAGTAGTTATCTCTTGTGAAGGAATTTGTTTGAGGTCATGTCTTTATTTGGGCTAAAATACCTAGCCTATGTGTGTAAAACATAAATCAGCATTTTATGAAAAAAGTATTTTACTTTTAGCAAGACACTTCACTATATTACAACCTTACTTTATCATGAAGGAAATAATAATTTACACAAAAGGCGGGAAAAGGACAGAGTTCCACATACATGAGCCTGAATAAGCCAACGAATTTCGAAACATTTGTATAGGAGAATACAATTTCCTTGGTAGTCTATTTTTGATATTTTACTGGCAGACGTATATTGTATACTTTACTGGCTTTGCAAACTGTGAAATAATTTCAGTCCATATTGTAAATAAAAAAAAAATAGTTTTAAAAAAATCAACAACAAAAAAGGAATACAGGTATGTATAAAACTTATTTATTTTACCTCTATTGAGAAAAGAAGCTCTTACAACTTTAGGAATTCACGCTTGAAGTATTTCTGTGTTAAACCAGAGAAGCAAATGCGGGTTAAGAGTTTAGGACACCATACATGACCTCGGTGGAGGATCGAACCCACGGCCCTCCGATCCCGGGTCCCATGTTCTTCCCTTTAAATTCTTAGTTCAATACATGCACTTACCTGGTGGCTGCCTCGGGCTAATGTAATCAACAAAATTCCCAAACACATCCAAACAGAGGTTCCGCTCATGTCCAATCTGAAAGTAAAGGGAACATATGTTTAAAGTTACGGATAAACTGATGATTTTTACAAATTTAACTTAGAATATATACGAGTTCGAATTTTCTCTGGGAGAAATGACTGGTTAATTGAGTTTAACTTTGCCAAGTGCATTACGCCTCAAAGACCCATTGTCCTCTTTAAATATCTTGCGAGCTTTATACTTTTTTAAAACGTTTGAACATTTATGAATTAAAATTCCTCAACCCAGCGGCAGGTGGTACCATTATAATAATATTGAAATACCACTCGTCCTAGGAGAACCATAAGCCAATAATGTTTTAAAGAAATAGCCATGTATCATTAGCTATTTATAGTCCGGGAGTGTAATAAACACATGCCATAGTTTTGACATTAACTTAATCACTACCGAATCATCGTTCGGCATTTTCCGTATAACTCGGCTCTCGTATGTAAAATACCGAAATGCTTTACAACTCACCAAAACTTATTTATAAATGACAAGCGCGATATTTTTCTCTGATCTGGAAAATAAATGGTAAATGTATAATTTCCTGAGTTATGTGATATGTGATAAAAAAGAATCTCATTTACAATGATGCTCGGAAGAGTCTCGCATAATTTTTTGACAACTCCTTTAATAAATTCAATAATACATAAGCACTCATGTAAGATTCTCTATATATACGGAAGAACAATCTATATCTGAGCAACAGCTGGTTTTCGTAAAAAAAAAAAGAGTTAATTTTCAGACCTATTAACGTCCACATGGCACATATTAACTGTTAAGTTGTTGTTGTTTTTTCACTTCTATCTAATGCAATAGCATATTTTCGTTTGCTAACGTATGTAAAAGTCTGTCAACTCTGACAACATATTTGACTGGGAACAAATTTATTCATACAATCTCTCTTAACCTTAGATTTTATTATGAATTGTTGCTTTAATTTGCTCTATTTTTGCCATCACTGTTACATCAGATATAACTGCTACTATGTCTACTTTACAGATACGACTTTTTTCAACTATATAAATACTCTATTGTCAAAATTTTCTTCTAAACATGAGAAAAACTTAATATCGACTACCAGTGATAATTTACATGTTCCTAGATATCACATGACATCATATGACAGGGCGTTTTCTATATGCGGTCCTACAGTATGGAACAAACTACCAACATCAATACGCCATTCAAAATCACTAAATTCATTTAAAGCTTCACTTAAGTCACACTTTATGTCTGATATATCATGAGCAGATATAATTAATCGTGCAATAAAACATATTTTAAATACTTTTGAACATCAATTTTTATACAATTTTCTAGTATCTGAAATGTCTTTCTTTTACTCATTATATTTGAATTTATAAACATAATTTTAAATTTGTTTTATATAAGTGATCTTTAATACATTGTAACATTTGCTTAGATATTCATAAAATACTTATACAATTAATTTTAATTACATGTTCAATTATTAAGATTCTAGACCAAAGAACTTTTATATATTTGTTAATATGCTAATTTTATGTTTAAATGTGCTGTAAATACTATATATGTTTTAGAGGACAATATGTTAGACTGGCTATATAGCCAAATATGTTATCTTCAGAAAATAAAGATTTTATTATTATTATGAACTTTAATGGCAATCAGTCAACATTAACATTCTGGACAAAAACTCTTTTTGCTGTCTTTCTTGCTGTTAAATCTGTATATGTTTTGTTCAATAATAGCCATCTAACTTTTGATATAGGTCTGTCCATAAATTCAGTTTTACTATAGCTCGTGTTTGTGCATAACAATAAGTCATTGAAACCGTTAACACAACTAGCAGATCTCGTTATTATGGACTTTATGGAAAATTTGACGACTTTTATCGTGTGCAAACACGGACCCTAGAAACGCAACACTTTTATTTTTTTGTTAATGAAATGGTAGGCAGTTTTATGATTCATTTATTCTTTCCAGTTGATAAGCTTACCAACTACGTTTTCGTTATAACTTTTTCGATGTATTGTACGTATTATTACGGCCGGTACGTTTACCATGTTTCGCACGTGCAACCCGAGTAAAACGATATGTCGATATATACACATAACAACTAACTGACGATTTACAAGTTAAAAAAACACATCGATTAACCACACGATAACGAAATTCGGAGATGCCACGTTATACAGGAAATGTACGGTCTAGAGCGATTGGTATGCTCCCTGCAGGTGTGAGCAGTCGGGCTGTCGCAAGATATTTCATTTGTCACCCTCAACCATTTTATGACTAGAGAGACGTTACCAACTGAGGTAGACTAAAGTTAGTTTGATATTCGTCTTTCGTCTTTTGATATTTAACTTAAAACTTACCATAACCCTAAAATTCTCAGCCTCCAATATTACTGAGTAACATACTCAAATATCAAAAGACGAAAAACGAATACCAAACTAATTCTCAACGGTTACCAACAAACTGGCACAGTCAACGACTGCGGAAGACCGGGACATCCACGTGTTGCGACTAAAAGGCATGACGCAATAATCTGCACGCTTCACCGAAGAGATCGCTTCCGGCCATCAACAATCATTGCAGGAAGATTGCTGGTGTAAGCCCACCATTGAATTTTGTACTTTATTCTATAGTAAATAATAAAAGTTTGAAGGCTTGTCATTCATAGAGAAACTTAAATGAAACAAGGGAAATTTTACATTCTACTTTTGTCAACCTCTGAATTATCAAAATATGACGAGAAAAAGTAGGGGTCATGTGTCATATAAGAGTGTTTTTTTCTGCTTTTGACAAAGTGAAAGTAGATTTCCAAAATCATGCATTCATACACCAATTTTCAAGCATCATTTTTTTCTAAATCAAACATGACAATGCTTTCAAAATGTTCAAAATACATCAATAATGCCATTCAAATAAAACAATTAGCATAAAAATATGGAAAATGCATTTTTAAAGAAGAAGAAACAAGGATTATACATAACCGCCATTATGCTTTGCTTGCATAGACGCAAATAGTTCGTACATGAGATATTGATTTATGAAAATAGACTATTATGGTAGCGTGATGTAGTTGTACATGGACTCTTTATTATTAGGATTTATTCCAAGAAATTTATACAGGTAATGTGTATTATATTGACTATTAAATCTACAAACTTACAATCAAATCTAATTTCGTTTTCTAAAGAAATATATGTTTTTAGGTGTTACGTTTCTATTCTCCATAAGTGTAATAAGTTTGGTACAAACAAAAGAGTTGAATTTCTTTTGGTTACCTGAATGTACTTAGAAGGATGAACTGATTGGTGTCTCACCTGGCGTTACACCTGGCTCAGCTTATATACTGTCCGGAGTTCCCCAGGGATTAGTCTTGGGACCAGTCCTGTTTTTACTATTTATTAACGACCTCCCCGACAGAATCAGGTAAGTTGATCGAAATTTTACTGGCAACTTGTACCTTACAACCCAAACAGATAGTAAGACACTTCAGAACGATCCCGACAAACTAGCTCTTGTAGAAACTGGGTGAAATTACTGGTTAATGGAGTTTAACGTTGCCAAATGCCACACTATGGAGTTCAGTTAAGCGCAATACTGAGAGATACATAGTGACACAAAACCGATTAAACAAACACTCAAAAGATTCGAGAGTAACATAATAATAAAACTGGATATTTTAACTGTGTTCAGATATGTCACGTGTGTGTATGTGTATGTGTATTTTTTTGTCATATATTTGTGATGATGAAAAACTGTAATAGTTTAAGTCAGTAAAATCCACCCATCTATCATAATCCATGATTACACGCTGCTTCATTGCCAAGAAATAGAGACGGTAATTTGAGTTGAATATTCTGGTCTACTATTATTAAAATACTAGATTGGAGTCCTCGTGCATGCAAGGCATCTAAGACATTCGATTTCTTAATACAAAATGTGTTAACTACAACGTAAATTGGTTATAACTCTTGCTCCGGCATCAGTTTGGTTAAGCTTCAGCTATATGGAACCCTACCGCTCGTAAAAACTCGTTTCTTCTAAACATGAGAAAAACTTAATATCGACTACCAGTGATAATTTACATGTTCCTAGATATCACATGACATCATATGACAGGGCGTTTTCTATATGCGGTCCTACAGTATGGAACAAACTACCAACATCAATACGCCATTCAAAATCACTAAATTCATTTAAAGCTTCACTTAAGTCACACTTTATGTCTGATATATCATGAGCAGATATAATTAATCGTGCAATAAAACATATTTTAAATACTTTTGAACATCAATTTTTATACAATTTTCTAGTATCTGAAATGTCTTTCTTTTACTCATTATATTTGAATTTATAAACATAATTTTAAATTTGTTTTATATAAGTGATCTTTAATACATTGTAACATTTGCTTAGATATTCATAAAATACTTATACACTTAATTTTAATTACATGTTCAATTATTAAGATTCTAGACCAAAGAACTTTTATATATTTGTTAATATGCTAATTTTATGTTTAAATGTGCTGTAAATACTATATATGTTTTAGAGGACCATATGTTAGACTGGCTATATAGCCAAATATGTTATCTTCAGAAAATAAAGATTTTATTATTATTATGAACTTTAATGGCAATCAGTCAACATTAACATTCTGGACAAAAACTCTTTTTGCTGTCTTTCTTGCTGTTAAATCTGTATATGTTTTGTTCAATAATAGCCATCTAACTTTTGATATAGGTCTGTCCATAAATTCAGTTTTACTATAGCTCGTGTTTGTGCATAACAATAAGTCATTGAAACCGTTAACACAACTAGCAGATCTCGTTATTATGGACTTTATGGAAAATTTGACGACTTTTATCGTGTGCAAACACGGACCCTAGAAACGCAACACTTTTATTTTTTTGTTAATGAAATGGTAGGCAGTTTTATGATTCATTTATTCTTTCCAGTTGATAAGCTTACCAACTACGTTTTCGTTATAACTTTTTCGATGTATTGTACGCATTATTACGGCCGGTACGTTTACCATGTTTCGCACGTGCAACCCGAGTAAAACGATATGTCGATATATACACATAACAACTAACTGACGATTTACAAGTTAAAAAAACACATCGATTAACCACACGATAACGAAATTCGGAGATGCTACGTTATACAGGAAATGTACGGTCTAGAGCGATTGGTATGCTCCCTGCAGGTGTGAGCAGTCGGGCTGTCGCAAGATATTTCATTTGTCACCCTCAACCATTTTATGACTAGAGAGACGTTACCAACTGAGGTAGACTAAAGTTAGTTTGATATTCGTCTTTCGTCTTTTGATATTTAACTTAAAACTTACCATAACCTTAAAATTCTCAGCCTCCAATATTACTGAGTAACATACTCAAATATCAAAAGACGAAAAACGAATACCAAACTAATTCTCAACGGCTACCAACAAACTGGCACAGTCAACGACCGCGCAAGACCGGGACATCCACGTGTTGCGACTAAAAGGCATGACGCAATAATCTGCACGCTTCACCGAAGAGATCGCTTCCGGCCATCAACAATCATTGCAGGAAGATTGCTGGTGTAAGCCCACCATTGAATTTTGTACTTTATTCTATAGTAAATAATAAAAGTTTGAAGGCTTGTCATTCATAGAGAAACTTAAATGAAACAAGGGAAATTTTACATTCTACTTTTGTCAACCTCTGAATTATCAAAATATGACGAGAAAAAGTAGGGGTCATGTGTCATATAAGAGTGTTTTTTTCTGCTTTTGACAAAGTGAAAGTAGATTTCCAAAATCATGCATTCATACCCCAATTTTCAAGCATAATTTTTTTCTAAATCAAACATGACAATGCTTTCAAAATGTTCAAAATACACCAATAATGCCATTCAAATAAAACAATTAGCATAAAAATATGGAAAATGCATTTTTAAAGAAGAAGAAACAATGATTATACATAACCGCCATTATGCATTGCTTGCATAGACGCAAATAGTTCGTACATGAGATATTGATTTATGAAAATAGATTATTATGGTAGCGTGATGTAGTTGTACATGGACTCTTTATTATTAGGATTTATTCCAAGAAATTTATACAGGTAATGTGTATTATATTGACTATTAAATCTACAAAATTACAATCAAATCTAATTTCGTTTTCTGAAGAAATATATGTTTTTAGGTGTTACGTTTCTATTCTCCATAAGTGTAATAAGCTGGGTACAAACAAAAGAGTTGAATTTCTCTTGGTTACCTGAATGTACTTAGAAGGATGAACTGATTGGTGTCTCACCTGGCGTTACACCTGGCTCAGCTTTTATACTGTCCGGAGTTCCCCAGGGATTAGTCTTGGGACCAGTCCTGTTTTTACTATTTATTAACGACCTCCCCGACAGAATCAGGTAAGTTGATAGAAATTTTACTGGCAACTTGTACCTTACAACCCAAACAGATAGTAAGACACTTCAGAACGATCCCAACAAACTAGCTCTGGTAGAAACTGGGTGAAATTACTGGTTAATGGAGTTTAACGTTGCCAAATGCCACATTATGGAGTTCAGTTAAGCGCAATACTGAGAGACACATAGAGACACAAAACCGATTAAACAAACACTCAAAAGATTCGAGAGTAACATAATATAACTGTATATTTTAACTGTGTTCAGATATGTCACGTGTGTGTATGTGTATTTGTATTTATTTTGTCATATTTGTGATGATGAAAAACTGTAATAGTTTAAGTCAGTAAAATCAACCCATCTATCATAATCCATGAATACACGCTGCTTCATTGCCAAGAAATAGAGACGGTAATTTGAGTTGAATATTTGCGGGCTACTATTATTAAAATACTAGATTGGAGTCCTCGTGCATGCAAGGCATCTAAGACATTCGATTTCTTAATACAAAATGTGTTAACAACAACGTAAATTGGTTATAACTCTTGCTCCGGCATCAGTTTGGTTAAGCTTCAGCTATATGGAACCCTACCGCTCGTAAAAACTTGAAAATGTGCATGAGAATTGCACGCAAGTCACGTGTGAAAAATGTTGTATTGTCTGGGTTGGTAAACTATAGAAAAACGCAAGAAAGACCCAAGCTAGTCTCACCTTATGATGAGATGCAAATACGGATCGATCAAGTCTCCAATAATATGGATTATTATACTGCCCCTACTTATATTACATTTCAAACCATGTTGCCCCCATCCAGTGCAATACTGTAAATAGAGTGCTAATACCGATGCTTGCAAGTTGTTCTTCTTTCAAAAAGACTGTTTCATTACACATGGAGAAGTCATGCCACATGGAGATTTAAGAAGGTTTTAGGCACCAGACCATAGGCATGTTAACAAATGTACACCCCTAAATATATACCTTGTAAATTTATTTAAAATGGTTTTTGAAAAACAGTTTTATTTGATATTCTGTCTTAGCATAGACATGGGAAATAGCAAATGTGGCTGCTTAAGACAAGTGGCTGCTTAAGAGAGGCGACCGCTAACACAGGTGTGACTGTATATACATGTCATTGTATATAATGGGTATGTTTGATCGAGGCAGTACAGATAGAAAAAATATAACAATGGGGTACTGGTATAACAAAGTCATCATCAATTATAGTCTTAGTTTATACTAATTCAATTGTGAAGAAAGATTAAATTTTAATGAACCGCTCTTGAGTCCGCTTCCTGGGCAGAACCAGTACTGAGTTGTTTTTGAAAGCCATCGGGTCGATCTGGAATTCGAATCCGCAGCCTCCTGCTTGAGCGGCCATCACTATCCACTCTGAATTTAATCATTTTTATGTTTGGCTGTTTTTCCACTGTAGATATTAGCTTAATCATATTTTGCAGATAAGAATGTGTATATATGTGTGTATGTATGTGTGTGTGTGTATATGTGTGTATGTATGTGTGTATGTATGTGTGTATATATGTGTGTATGTATGTGTGTATGTTTATATGTGTATATATGTGTGTGTATGTATGTGTGTATGTATGTGTGTATATATGTGTGTATATATGTGTGTATGTATGTGCGTATATGTTTGTGTATGTATGTGTGTATATATATATATTTTTCTTTCTGTTCTGTGAATAACTATTTTCAATGTATATGTTGTTAAATGTGCTCTCCTGTAATGGAGGATTAAAAGATTATCGTTATTACTCTTAAGTTCCTTCTTTCATTTTTAACTTATAAATGAATTTACACAAATAAAAGGTAACAAGATTTTTCTTTACTCATTGGTTAAGGTTAACAACAAGTTATAGTATTTCAAAATTTTGAGTTGAGGAAAATCTCAAGTTGAGAAGTTTAATGAAACCGGGCCCATTTTTCTTCAGTTTTTCATTTTTTATTAATTAAATATGTTGTATATTATTTAAACATCAGCTACCAAACATTGGGAAGTAATTACAAAATAAACATAAATTATATTACTGTTTACATCTGTAACTATCAAAAATTGATCTCATCCTAATGACATTTCTCAAACATTTTTTTTTTTCATTTAACCAAAAAAAATAGTTATAGGGTAACTTACCTTTTTCTTAATTGTGGGTTAATCTGTTTTAAAATTCACTTTTTCAAAAAAATCAAAATTTCAGATCTCATTGTCCCTCATGCCTGTAAATATCCCACAAAAATGCTAAGACCTTCAACTCATTCAAATATAGCACAGCAAACACATAAAAAGTGTCGACTGCAAATCAAAACTACACCGTGTGTAAACGGTTGCATATAACTAAAGTGAAGCGTTCGGTTTGAAAACTATTCTACGATAAAACTGTTATGCTTAGACTTATAGTCTAGCGTGTAATCTATTTTAAACGTCCAGACAAGTTTTCTTTGTACACTTAAAACGATGTATCATTTGAAAATGAATTACACGTATTAAATAAAATGATATTTAATACTTATATACCTCAAAATTGTATGTATTAAAATACGGATACATAATGCTACCAAAGAAAAACAAACTAATTGTTCTAACCAAAAATGATGTTTCCGTGTCCGTGGGTTTGATCCCCAGGCCGGGTCATACTAAAGACTTGAAAAATGGTCCGAGAAACTTCGTTGCTTGGCGCTCACTATTTAGAGAATAGTTCTACGTCTAGTCGGTCCGGTGTCAGTATAATGTGACTGGGTGGGGTATCATACTTAATGCCATGTGTCTGCGACATGATAATCCAGTGTGACAGCGCTTAAAATACTGTTGTAAGTAGACGCTATCGCGATATGACTGAAAAAATGTTGGAAGCGACGCTAAACACCATACAACAATAACCACAACAGCCGTTACTCAAAACAGTTTCTTTTAAATTTCTGAAACTTTCGGTGATCGCCTTTTTCAGCTGACTGGTTTATTGGTCACCTGGCGATGCGCTATCGCCAAAAATTCCATGTAAATAAAAAAATATAACAAATAAAAATCCTGTAGATAATTATTCAGTCATTACTCTTTCAAATATGTGACTTCACTTTATCATTACATAACAATACTCTGCTATCAAATACAGAAACAAGGACTTATTGCTAAAACATATAAAGAAGGATCGGATCACGACGTTTATAATTTTTACGAGTAAATGCAAGACATTTTAACTATTTACGCTCATTAAACATCTTTTCTTCTTTATCAAATTGCTTTTTCCACTCATTAACTGTGGAGTTGCCATTTACACTCTTATCAATGTACAAATGCTATCATACCTTTGAAGATAAAACGAAGAAAGAAGAAAAATCCTCAGTGTCACACGCTCCTATTTTAATTACAGCAAAATACTCTTATATTGACCGTCGATGGTATTCATTCACCAATTACCATTCACGAACTATCAGAAGTCTCTGCCCGGGAATTGGACTATGAGTCCGGCAACGGTGACATAATACATCCGACAACAGAAGAACATGTTACTGTACAAATAACAAGGACGCGTTTAATGACGACGGTATCACATACTCTTGTCAGAGAACGGACGTGCCGCTGACAACTGACGGACAGCATTTACACCTATACAGACTATATGGTAGCGCCTGTCACTCGTGTGTACTTATTTATCTAAATATCTTTAATTGGTAATCATAGTACTAACAAGATTGGCCAAAATATGCTGTATTTACAGACAATTTACCTATCTGAAGACACGGTACAATTGACTTTGCTGTACCAAGACTAGAGTGCATATTTATGTAAAGCCATACAAATGGATACTGGTTATATCGCGAACACCGGGGTTAATAGCTTTTTTGTGACTATAGGCATATAACAGTTGTAAATAGAAATTATGATGTAATAAATAAGATAGTAGGTCAAAACAATGCACCGTGTAATTTATTATAGCGCGATCGCGAAACAAGCCAACACGCTAGAGTCTGTTATATTGGTAAAACTAGTGGGTGCTTAGGAGAGGTCATCGGACCAGGCCTGGGAATGAACCCAGGGTATCTAGTATGAGCGACAAGTACCCTACCAAGCACTGTGCACCACAACACAACCACCCAGCTTATCACATTTCACTGGTGCCAAATTCGCCGCTTTATGAGCATAGATCTTCTGCAATAGTAGGTGTAAGTCCCGTTCGGGCCAAAACCTAAGTGAGAAAATGTGCCACTTACATGCGGAAGGACGGTGGTTCTACTCAGATTAGATTCCGCTACCAATAAAACTGGATATGCCATATATAACCCGAAATGTATTGAAAATGGCGTTAAACACTATTAAAAAGAGTAACGTATGGACTATTGTTTAAGCACATAAACACAATTTATGAATGCTATATGAGGACACCTCTTCTGTTATTGTTATGAATGTGCTAATGTTTTCGCACATAAATACAACACATGAATGCTATATGAGGACACCTCTTCTATTATAGTAATGAACACAATTTATGAATGCTATATGAGGACACCTCTTCTGTTATAGTTATGAATGTGCTAATGTTTTAGCACATAAACACAATTTATTGATGTTATATGTGGACACCTCTTCTGTTATAGTTATTAATGTGTTAATGTTTTCGCACATAGATACAACATATGAATGCTATATGAGCACACCTCTTCTGTTATAGTTATGAATGTGCTAATTGTTTACTACACAAATACAACATATGAATGCTATATGAGCACACCTTTTCTGTTATAGTTATGAATGTGCTAATTGTTTAGTACACAAATACAACATATGAATGCTATATGAGCACACCTCTTCTGTTATAGTTATGAATGTGCTAATGTTTTAGTACATAAACACAATTCATTAATGCTATATGTGGACACCTCTTCTATTATAGTTATGAATGTGCTAATGTTTTTGCACACAAATACAACATATGAATGCTATATGAGGACACATTCTCTGTTATAGTTATGAATGTGCTAATGTTTTAGTACACAAATACAACATATGAATGCTATATGAGCACAACTCTTCTGTTATAGTTATGAATGTGCTAATGTTTTAGTACATAAACACAATTTATTAATGCTATATGTGGACACCTATTCTATTATAGTTATGAATGTGCTAATGTTTTTGCACACAAATACAACATATGATATGAATTCTATATGAGCACACCTCTTCTGTTATAGTTATGAATGTGCTAATGTTTTAGTACACAAATACAACATATGAATGCTATATGAGCACATCTCTTCTGTTATAGTTATAAATGAGCTAATGTTTTAGTACACACATACAACATATGAATGCTGTATGTGGACACCTCTTCTGTTATAGTTATGAATGTGCTAATGTTTTAGTACATACATACAATATGTGTATATAGTGACTTAATTACATATATTTCCGGCATGACTATTAATTCCCATTATATCTAATGTGTGAACGTTTACCTAATAGAAGGAAATAAAGACTTCGCTTTAGATTTTCTTTTTTCGCAAACTAAGTAGTAATTTTAACATATACCGTTTCTCATTACATACACATTCAAATAATAAATGCAACACATGACACACAGATAATAGAGCAATATTATGTCGGATTCTATTAAATTAGACATTTTACTTCATTTAAATACATTAATTTTTACTAGTTTTTGAGGTTGGACAAATATGAAGTAAACATTTTAACACTTTGTCAAATATATACTCGAGTATATAAACAAAAAAAAGATAGATGTATACATTATGTATTCTGATTATACAAGGAATTGTGAACACTAAACGCTTGATAAATAAATTTACAGACATTTAACAAAACTTCTTACTTTGAATTAACTCAATGAATTTTAACATACTTGGCCGTTTATAATAACATGATTTAAAAAAAAATGTTTTTGACAGGTGTCGTTTTGTTGCATAATGTATATTTTCTGAACTGATACATTAAAGGCTTTCGATTTTTGCACCTTTTGTCATGACAATGATTGGTATCATTAATCTATATTTTATCAGACACTTTTATTATGTTATATAGATGTTTTTACTTTAAATCGAGAGAGTTAGTTTTGAACGTTTTAGGAAGGCAGTAGAAGGAAGAATTCATTAGAAGCGAGAAAAAACGGTGATTTTCCACATTGGTTAAACATATCGGATTTTCGAAGAAACAATTTATACATGTGTGCTAAAGTTACGTTGATTGTGGATAAATTAATTAATAGTTTTGTCTGGTTGTACCGACATAGATAAATAAATATTGGCTTACCAGTTGTCAAAAATTGATAAAGATAATTGTATACAAAAGGATGTTTATATCACTTATTTGTCTGTATAAAAATAATTAGACAAACAAAAACGAGGAGCGTAACACAATCACTTATGAACATTTTTTTTGGTATGAAATTTATTATACATATTATTAACTACGACACCTTATTAAACAGAAATGTATTTATAGAACATGGATACCACTGTGATGTAAATTTTGATCAATCAGTCAGATGGACGGACGTACGTACGTCCGTACGTACGTACGGATGGGCGGACATGGGACAAATTGAATGCATTTTCACAATTTCTCGAATGATCAAGACATAAAAACATTAAAAATAACACGTGTAACAATGCAATCAGGAACTTGTTGGACATTGACATGCTTTCGTGGAGAATTGCAACCCTCGTGAAAGTGTTTTAGTAAGAGGACGACTTGATCCGACCAAGATGTTTACAGAAGAAATGAATTACCTTTGTTAAACGTTTTTAAGACATGAACTTACTTGTACCACTTGCATACTGAATGCGTGCCGGAGGTGCACGTGTAAACTTTACTCGTTGCATGTAGTTCATATCTCATGAATGTTCAACAAAGTTCATTCCCTGTATCTATATTATTAATGCATGCCCGCATGTCCAACTTTCGGTACCTAATCAAAAATCAAGGGACATAATTCAAATGTTTTTATCGTTAAAGTTACGCTCCTTAGTTGATAATCTTTTAGCGCCGGTCTATAAAACGCAGCGGTGCGTGATACATTGCCAGTTAATTAATAAATCGATATTGGTCGAGTTTTATTGCCCTGCCTCAGGGGTATTTTAAATTAGAGGAATTACTCTAGTATAAGTTTTATTTGACTAATAACATAATCAATTTTCTATTCAACATAGTTTATACGTACTATTTGTGACATTGTTGAGAGAGAAAAAAGAGAAAGAGAGGAAGAGAAAAGGAAAAAGATATAGACAGAGGAGGAATAGAGAGAGAGAGGACAAAAGAGAAAGACTCGATTAGAACATAATACAGAAAGAACACGCAGACAGACGCAATGACATTATTACATAACATAGATATTTTGACCTTTCATTAAAGACAATAAACGATTAATGAGATATTAAACCACTATAAATTTACTATTCATTTATACTTTTATACACACATATACGATAGGCCAATTAGTGGGAAAGAGAGAAAAAGAATGGGAGAAAGAAAGAGAGAGAGTCTGAGAGAAAGAGACTGAGTGGGAAAGAGAGAAAAAGAATGACAGAAAGAAAGAGAGATAGTCTGAGAGGAAGAATGAGAGAGAAGATAGAAAGAAAGAGATATAGACAGAGGAGGAATAAAGAGAGAGAATGAGAGAGAAAGAGAGGACAAAAGAAAAAGGCTCGATTAAAAAATAATACAGGAAGAACACGCAGACAGACGCAATAACATTATTACATTACATAGATATTTTGACCTTTCATTAAAGACAATAAACGTTTAATGAGATATTAAACCACTATAAATTTACTATTCATTTATACTTTTATACACACATATCAATGAATACTTTACAATAGGCCAATTAGTGGGAAAGAGAGAAAAAGAATGGGAGAAAGAAAGAGAGAGTCTGAGAGAAAGAGACTGAGTGGGAAAGAGAGAAAAGAATGACAGAAAGAAAGAGCGATAGTCTGAGAGAAAGAATGAGAGAGAAGATAGAGAGAAAGAGATATAGACAGAAGAGGAATAAAGAGAGAATGAGAGAGAAAGAGAGGACAAAAGAGAAAGACTCGATTAGAAAATAATACAGGAAGAACACGCAGACAGACGCAATAACATTATTACATAACATAGATATTTTGACATTTCATTAAAGAAAATAAACGTTTAATGAGATATTAAACCACTATAAATTTACTATTCATTTATACTTTTATACACACATATCAATGAATAATTTACGATAGGCCAATTAGTTAAGGATTGATGAAGTGTAATCGGCATAAAAATTGGAAACCCTGAAATACATGTTAAAGTACCATAGCTTCTCGATACTGGAAAATAATTTCAAGTTATTTCTCTTCGATATCTAGGTTCATACACAGCCGATTGTACCAAATCAATTTGACATGTTGAGCATAACAGTGTCACAAACAGGTACTAAGTGTCAACAACAACAACATGTACCACATATTTGTTTATATAGCAATATGTTTATTCTGCATTGTCGTTCAAAAGAACACCTGTAAAATGCCAATTAACAAATAAGACACTAGACATAGTCACCCGACAAAGGTGGTAATTAAACACAATGTTAAAAACAGGTTAGGTTTGTTTTCATAACGATAACAAAACAGTTACTTCGCTTTAATAAATACTTGACAGTTTACAACAACAAACACGTTTATTTGTTTGTAATCCAAATTAATAAAAACTGTTACAATATAATTACTTTTTTATGTTTTAATTTATCGAGTAATAAAAAAGAGTTTCATACTATGATTTAATACATTTTTTTTATTTCGTAGATGTTTACTACATATTTATGTAATTTTAAAATTAAAATTATAGTGAAAAAAACTAAAACTGAAAAATAAAAACCATAAAAACTATAAAACACAATGATCTCTAAAATATAACCTATTTTTATAAGCCTATTGGTTTATGACGCTAGAGTTTTATGACCCCAATAAACTAAACTGTAGGAATCGATAAGTTCTTATAACATCAATACCTATCAATTTTCATGCACAAAAATGCTTTAAAAATGTCATGGTACTGTTAAAAAAAGTTAAAAAGGACCAAAATATTTTATATATATTTCATAAAAAAAAATATATTCAGAAAGATGAGACATTCTACTGTTTTAATCCACTTGTTGTGAAAGCAAATTTTGTTTAAAAATGTGTTTATTTAGGTAATTAAAAAAATGTTTCATTGATTTTTAACCTTTTTTATATAGAACATATATGGAATACAGGTGACTTACATTAACTGCAAAAAGGACCAAAATGTTTTTATTTGTAAATTATGAAAAAAAGATCATAAAATCGGGGAGGGTTTAAGCTTCAATACTTCGTTTGTTGTTAAAGGATGTTGCCATTCTTATTTGAGATATTAGTTATAAAGTAAATTGGCCCTTCTTTGTTCTATATAAAAAATATATCGGCTTTTCTAGAGTGGATGAAATTGAAAGTTGGGTATGCGTTTATCCAGCATCCGGTCTATACCAACATGTCCCGTTTATCAAGTAACCAGCATCCGGTCTATACCAACATGTCCCATTTATCAAGTATCAAGCATCCGGTCTATACCAAAGTGTCCTGTTTATCAAGTACCCAGTATCTGGTCTATACCAACATGTCCCGTTTATCAAGTAACCAGCATCCGGTTTATACCAATATGTCCAATTTATCAAGTATCAAGCATCCGGTCTATACCAACATGTCTCGTTTATTAAGTATCCAGCAACCGGTCTATACCAACATGTTCCGTTTATCAAGTATCCAACACACGGTCTGTACAAACATGTCCTGTTTATCAAGTATCCAGCATCCAGACTATACAAACATGAACCGTTTATCAAGTATCCAGCACCCATTCTATACAAACATGTCCTGTTTATCAAGTATCCAGCAACCGGCCTGTACTAAGATGTCCGGTTTATCAAGTATCCAGCATCAGTCTAACCAACATGTCCCGTTTATCAATCATCCAGCACCCAGTTTATACCAACATGTCCCATTTATCAAGTATCTAGCACCCAGTCTATACCAACATGTCCCGTTCATCAAGTATCCAGCAGCCAGTCTATACGAACATGTCCCGTTTTTCAAGTATCCAGCACCCAGTATATACCAACATGTCCCGTTTATCAAGTATCCAGAACCGAGTCTATACCAACATGTCCCGTTTATCAAGTATCCAGTATCCGGTATATACCATCATGCTCCGTTTATCAAGTATCCAGCATCCGGTCTACACCATCATGTCTTGTTTATCAAGTATCCAGCATCTGATCTGTACAAACATGTCCCATTTATCAATTTTCCAGTATCCAGCCTATACCAACATGTCCCGTTTATCAATTATCCAGCATCCAGTCTATACAAACATGTCCCATTTATCAAGTAAATAGCATCCAGTCTATACCAACATGTTCCGTTTATCAAGTATCCAGCACCAGGTCTTTACAAACATGTCCCATTTATCAAATATCCAGCATCAGGTCTATATCAACATGTCCCGTTGATCAAGTATCCAACACCTAGTTTATACCAAAATGTCTCGTTTAACAAGTATCCAGCGCCCAGTTTATACCAACATGTCCCGTTAATCAAGTATCCAGCATCCGGTTTATACCAACATGTCCCGTTTATCAATTATCCAGCATTCGGTCTATACCAACATGTCCCGGTTATCAATTATCTATATGCAGTCTATACCAACTGTCCCGTTTATCAATTATCAAGCATCCGGTCTATACAAACATGTCCCGGTTATCAATTATCTACATGCAGTCTATACCAACTGTCCCGTTTATCAAGTATCCAGCATCCGGTCTATACCAACATGTCCTGTTTATCAATTATCAAGCACCTTATAACGGTAAAATCAATTACTGTATTCGTTTAATGGCACAGCGAAAGTCGCGTTTACCAAGTTTACCAAGTTTGACATGCTTTCGTGGAGATTTGTTACCCTCATGAAATTGCTGGCGTACGTATTTCAGTAAGAGGACGACTTGATCCGACCAAGATGTTTACAGAAGAAATGAATTACCTTTGTTAAACGTTTTTAAGACATGAACTTACTTGTACCACTTGCATACTGAATGCGTGCCGGAGGTGCACGTGTAAACTTTACTTTTTGCATGTACGTTCATATTTCATGAATGTTTAACAAAGTTCATTCCCTGTATCTATATTATTAATGCATGCCCGTTTATCAAGTATTCAGCATCCGGTCTATACCAACATATCCCGTTTATCAAGTATCCAGTATCCGGTCTATACCAACATGTCCCGTTTATCAAGTAACCAGCATCTGGTCTATACCAACATGTCCAATTTATCAATTATCAAGCATCCGGTCTTACCAACATGTCCCGTTTATCAAGTATCCAGCATCCGGTCTATACCAACATGTTACGTTTATCAAGTATCCAGCACCCGGTCTGTACAAACATGTCCTGTTTATCAAGTATCTAGCATCCAGTCTATACAAACATGAACCGTTTATCAAGTATCCAGCACCCATTCTATACAAACATGTCCTGTTTATCAAGTATTCAGCAACCGACCTGTACTAACATGTCCCGTTTATCAATCATCCAGCACCCAGTCTATACCAACATGTCCCATTTGTCAAGTATCTAGGACCCAGTCTATACCAACATGTCCCGTTCATCAAGTTTCCAGCATCCAGTCTATACGAACATGTCCCGTTTATCAAGTATCAAGCACCAAGTCTATACCAACATGTCCCGTTTATCAAGTATCCAGAATCGAGTCTATACCAACATGTCCCGTTTATCAAGTATCCAGCACACAGTCTATACAATCAGGTCATTTTTGTCAAGTGTCCAGCATCCGGTATGTACCAACATGTCCCGTTTATCAAGTATCCAGCACCCAGTCTATAGCAACATGTCCAGTTTATCAAGTATCTATCGCCCGGTCTATACCAACACGTCCCATTTATCAAGTATCCAGCATCCGGTTTATACCAACTTGTCCCGTTTATCAATTATCCAGCATCTGGTTTATACCAACTGTCCCGTTTATCAATTATCCAGCATCCGGTTTATACCAACATGTACCAGTTATCAATTATCTACATGCAGTCTATACTTACTGTCCCGTTTATCAATTATCCAGCATCCGGTCTATACCAACATGTACCGGTTATCAATTATCTACATGCAGTCTATACCAACTGTCCCGTTTATCAATTATCAAGCATCTGGTCTATACCAACATGTCCCGGTTATCAATTATCTACATGCTGTGTTTACCAACTGTCCCATTTATCAAGTATCCAGCATCCGGTTTATACCAACATGTCCCGTTTATCAATTATCAAGCACCTTATAACGGTAAAATTAATTACTGTATTCGTATAATGGCACAGCGACAGTCGCGTTTACCAAGTGTTTCCGCGTCCATTACAGTTAAGCTTAGTTGCTACAGTAGAAATGGGGACGAATACATTCAACAAAACCTGATCGTAACTGGCTTTATCATGAAATACATCCAAATATAAAATAGCCGTTCACGTGTATGCGTCCATGGGACAGCATTTTTTATAAGTTCAATAAAAGAATCACCGGCGTCGCGAATGTATATATGTAGATTAATAACGGTAGCTTCCCCAGTAGTTATTGTTTTACATATCATTGAAGCTGATACAGCAGTTATATTAGCAATTATTTTCCTCACATATTATTCATTGTTACATTTTAATACATTAAGGCAATCTGTCAAGATTAGCACCAGCATCTCAATTTTTATAATGTAAATATGTATGCTAAAGAAGGGTATTGTTGTTTATCTTTAAATAATTTCACCATAGTTATAATGTAAATTATGCTTTTAAATACAATTTAATCGCTAAAATACGTTTTAGCAAATAGTCTCTTATAATTCTTAATAGAATGGCATGGTTCTGTAAATATAATGATTATGTTTCTGTATGTTTTATGTTGTAACCATGATTATGAAACAACAAATTTATTTAGAAACTGCCGTTATATGGGTTGTGGGCGCGAGGTCGCGCTTATTTGTAGTGAACATAGTTCATATTTAGTTGTTAGTATTATAGTAAGTATCTCAGTCTGTCTGCTGTATCGTCAGTCTGTCTGCTGTATCATCAGTATGTCTGCCGTATCGTCAATATGTTTGCCGTATCGTCAGTCTGTCTGCTGTATCGTCAGTCTGTCTGCCGTATCGTAAGTCTGTCTGCTGTATCGTCAATCTGTTTGCCGTATCGTCAGGCTGTCTGCCGTATTGTCAGTCTGTCTGCCGTATCGTAAATCTGTTTGCCGTATCGTCAATCTGTCTGCCGTATCGTCAGTCTGTCTGCCGTATCGTCAGTCTGTCTGCCGTATCGTCAGTCTGTCTGCTGTATCGTCAATCTGTTTGCCGTATCGTCAGTATGTCTGCCGTATCGTAAGTCTGTCTGCCGTATCGTAAGTCTGTCTGCTGTAACGTCAGTCTGTCTGCTGTATCGTCAGTCAGTCATGTCATTATTGTACAGATAGATACATAGCGGAAACTGCCGTTATATGGGTTGTGGGCGCAGGGTCGCGCGTAAATGTAGTGTATATAGTTTATATTTAGTTTGTAGTATTATAGTAAGAATCTCAGTCTGTCTGCTGTATCGTCAGTCTGCCTGCTGTATCGTAAGTCTGTCTGCTGTATCGTCTGTCTGTCTGCCGTATCGTAAGTATGTCTGCCTTATCGTCAGTCTGTCTGCCGTATCGTAAGTCTGTCTGCCGTATCGTCAGTATGTCTGCCGTATCGACAGTCTGTCTGCCGTATTGTCAATCTGTCTGCTGTATCGTAAGTGTGTCTGCTGTATCGTCAGTCTGTCTGCTGTATCTAAGTATGTCTGCTGTATCGTCAGTCTGTCTGCCGTATCGTAAGTATGTCTGCCGTATCGTAAGTCTGTCTGCTGTATCGTCAGTCAGTCATGTCATTATTGTACAGATAGATACATAGCGGAAACTGCCGTTATATGGGTTGTGGGCGCGGGGTCGCGCGTATATGTAGTGTATATAGTTCATATTTAGTTTGTAGTATAATAGTAAGAATCTCAGTCTGTCTGCTGTATCGTCAGTCTGCCTGCTGTATCGTAAGTATGTCTGACCTAACGTGGCTGTCTGCCGTATCGTCAGTCTGACTGCCGTATCGTCAGTCTGTCTGCCGTATCGTAAGTATGTCTGCCGTATCGTCAGTATGTCTGCCGTATCGTAAGTCTGTCTGCCGTATCGTCAGTCTGTCTGCCGTATCGTCAGTATGTCTGCCGTATCGTCAGTCTGTCTGCCGTATCGTAAGTGTGTCTGCCGTATTGTCAATCTGTCTGCCGTATCGTCAGTCTGTCTGCCGTATCGTCAGTCTGTCTGCCGTATCGTCAGTCTGTCTGCTGTATCGTAAGTCTGTCTGCCGTAACGTAAGTCTGTCTGCCGTATCGTAAGTGTGTCTGCCGTATCGTCAGTCTGTCTGCCATATAGTCAGTCTGTCTGCTGTATCGTCAGTCTGTCTGCCGTATCGTCAGTCTGTCTGCCGTATCGTCAGTCTGTCTGCTGTATCTAAGTATGTCTGCTGTATCGTCAGTCTGTCTGCTGTATCGTAAGTCAGTCATGTCATTATTGTACAGAAAGAAAAGTGATTTTTTTGTATGTTTTTGTTTTTCTGTTCGTCTTCTGATGACGGCGTATAGTCGAAAACTGTTCGGAATGTTGTTTATGTTTTAGCACTGTAAAATGATAATTCTCTTCACCAAGTAAAATGTCATATATCAGTTGTATTAGAGGAGGACCTCAAAATGAATCTGAGTAGAACCACCGTCCTTTCGCAAGTAACTGGTAAACTTTCTTAGATACAGTTGTTGGACCGAGCAGGGCTCAAAACCATGACCTCAGAGATGAAAGGAAAGTGATTGTTAGATGACCGCGCTTTGGACCATTTTAAAATTGAATTTCAAACACGTTTCTTTCACATTGACACGACTTACTGAAAGAATAAATGATATTTTGTAAGAAAGCATTACCTTTTTGTCAATTGTCCGCTACATACCGGGCGATTGATTACCGGCATCGTATAGTCCATTGTCCATGTCGTTCGGTGTTAGATAGGAAATAAAATATACTGTGTATGGGAATCTGAAGTTCTTAAAAACATATGAAAGTTGAATTTATATCTTGCATAAATTCTGACGAGAACTTGCCGAAGTAATAACTTGACTGCTGTTTTAAGGGTGTTTTTATTAATAGGGTTTAAGGATGTTGACCCGTCAAAATGAAAGTTATTAGATTTTTTAAAAAAAAATCAGTTAAAACATATTCATTATTATCTAAAATGAAACTGATCACGAAAAGGGTATGGTGCCGTGTTTGTTTTTGTATTATTTCATATTTAAGATGTTACCTACGTCAAAATCTAATATTTTGTAATTTTTTATGAAAATGAGATTATTAAGATATCATTCAATTCTGCATGTGAAACTGAAGTTAAAAAGAGCATCATAATACAAAATCGATACAAATATTTTGATTTTGAAGAAACAAAACATTTTCAGCACTTTGCATGTTACATAATGGCACATCCGGTTTTATTGGTGGAGGAAGACCTTAGAACACATCCGAACAGAAGCACCGTCCTTCCGCAAGTGGCTGACAAAACTTTCTCACATAATTTCTCAAAAATCGAGTTGTCCTCGAACAGTCATTTTGAGTCGACATCATGGATGCAGGTTTCAATGATGTATAGAATAAACGAATATTAAATTCCTTGATGTATTTTTATACATGGGTGGTTACAGCTTACTAAATATTTTGCATGTTTATGACTGGACTGGATTGCTTTCTCCATTCTTTACTAGGATCGGATTTATTAGTGTAAAATACTGTTACAGACTTATATAGAAGGATGGGCAACTTGCATCTCCCGACTAAATGTTGATAAAATAGCACACGAAGGATTAAATATTGGCTAGTCAATCATTCATAATTCACAGGCAACGGATTTCTTGTACATAAAATGTAACTTGTATGTAATTATAGATGTTTTAAAATGTTTCGATCTCGCAAAATGATCTTAATTTGAAGATATTGAGGTTTGAAGTAAATTTCTCGTAATTTGTTGTCTCTGTAATTCTTTGATAGAGGTACATAAGTATATAATTACATTCATAAATTATGTTCAACATATTCCACAACACACATAGTAAAGACGACAGAAACGAAAGGAAATAATTCTTATATAGTCTCTCTAGTCTCTATCATTTGTGTAAGGTGGCGAAGATTCATTTGGTTTATTTATTAATTTTAACCAATGAACTATATAGAGAAGGTAAGACAACTGATTGAGATTTTGTGAACACTCGCGTTTTCACGCAAAATCTCGCAAAATCTCGCAATATCTCGTTTTCAATTATCTTAATTTCCATTCATCTCAGGAACACAAATCAAAATTCTTACATTACGAAATTCTCATCAAAACAATACCATTCCAAGAAATGTGTGTTTAAAAATGTTGAAGTACTGCAGCTAAAATAACGACACATTACGATATTTTTCCTTCAAACATCTATATCTTTAATTCAAGATCAATTTGCGAGATCGAAACATGTTTAAACATCTAAGATTACATTTAACTTACAGTTTCTATACAGGTCCTTGTTTTAACATATCAACTAAATACAGTCGTATACAAATAAGAAATTACATTGATTTACTCAAGTTGTATATCATGTTAATTTTTAAAAGAAATTTTTTCTATATAATTAATCATAAATTTCGAATTAAAAAGTTAAAAAGAAAGAAAAGTGGACGAATTAAAGACGAAGGCTTGCAAGCCAAGGAAAACAGTCAAACAACATATAAATTACTATTTATAGGTCAACAGCATTTGTCGATAAGTTTTAATTTTAGTTATTAAAACGCTTACTCAGTGTACTTATTTGTGATCAGCATTAAACACTTCAACGTAATTGTTTTGGGGGAAATGGAGTTCACCAAAGAGAAGTGAGACGAGTGTAACAGTGCATGGGTGAGACATTGATGGGAGAAGTGGTGTCGCCTCGGTATGATTGACGCCATACATCGACAACGTTGATGGACAAAAGTGAACTTTGAACGGACGTCGGTTTCGAAAGGATTTCTTTCAGAAGACCGATTACTTAAATATAAATATAGATATAAGCGTATACATAAGTTTGAGGTGACATGTTTCGCTGACGATTTTATTAATCATTTACTGACATTTGTGTTTACTCTCTTATTCCTCGACTTATTGAAATAAATTACAGCTGTATTGTACATTGCATTATTGGAAGAAATTAGTTAAATGTATTGAAAGAAATTACAGTCGCATTGCACATTGCATTCAAGTTGGTAAACTTATTGGAAGAAATTACAACTGTATTGCACATTGCATTATGGTAAATTATTGGAAGAAATTACAGCTCCATTGCACATTGCATTATGGTAAATTATTGGAAGAAATTACAGCTGCATTGCACATTGCATTAGAGTCAATATTTTGAAAGAAATTACAGCTGTATTGCACATTGCATTTTGGTAAATTATTGGAAGAAATTACAACTGTATTGCACATTGCATTATGGTAAATTATTGGAAGAAATTACAGCTCCATTGCACATTGCATTATGGTAAATTATTGGAAGAAATTACAGCTGCATTGCACATTGCATTATGGTAAATTATTAGAAAAATTACAGCTGTATTGCACATTCGTTATGGTAAATTATTGGAAGCAATTAAAACTGTATTGCACATTGCATTAGGGTGAATTAATGGAAAATATTACAGTTGTAATGCTCATTGCATTATGGTGAATTATTGGAAGACATTGATAGCTGTATTACACATTGCATTATGGTGAATTATTGGAAGAAATTACAAATATATTGCACATTGCATTAGAGTCAACTTATGGGAGGAAATTACAGTTATATTGCACATTACAATATTGTAAATTATTGGAAGACATTGATAGCTGTATTGCACATTACATTATGGTAAATTATTGGAGGGAATTACAGCTGCATTGTACATTGCATTCAAGCCGGTTAACTTATTGAAAGAAATTACAACTGTATTGCATGTTGCATTAGGGTAAACTTATTGAAAGAAAATTACAAATGTATTGCATTATGGTTAATTTATTGGATGAAATTACGGCTGTATTGCACATTGTATTAGAGTAAACTTATTGGAAGAAATTACAACTATATTGTACATTGTGTTTGGGTAAACTCATTTGATGAAAATTACAAATGTATTGCACATTGCATTATGGTTAATTTATTGGACGAAATTACAGCTTCATTGCACACTGTATTAGAGTAAACTTATAAGAAGAAATTACAGTTGTATTGCACATTGCACTAGGGTAAACTTATTTGACGAAAATTACAGATGTTTTGCACATTGCATTATGGTTTATTTGTTGGACGAAATTACAGCTGCATTGCACACTGTATTAGAGTAAATTTATTGGAAGAAATTACAGCTGTACTGCACACTGTATTAGAGTAAACTTATCAGAAGAAATTACAGCTGTATTGCACACTGTATTAGAGTAAACTTATCAGAAGAAATTACAGCTGTATTGCACACTGTATTAGAGTAAACTTATCAGAAGAAATTACAGCTGTATTGCACATTGCATTATGGTTAATTTATTGAACGAAATTACAGCTGCATTGCACACTGAATAAGAGCAAATGTATTGGAAGAAATTACAGTTGCATTGCACACTGTATTAGAGTAAACTTATCAGAAGAAATTACAGCTGTATTGCACACTGTATTAGAGTAAACTTATAAGAAGAAATTACAGCTGTATTGCACACTAAATTAGAGTAAACTTATTAGAAGAAATTACAGCTGTATTGCTCATTGCATTATGGTTAATTTATTGGACGAAATTACAGCTGCATTGCAGACTGAATTAGAGCAAACGTATTGGAAGAAATTATAGTTGCATTGCACACTGTATTAGAGTAAATTTATTAGAAGAAATTACAGCTGTATTGGACATTGCATTTGGGTTAACTTAAAGGAAAATTTTAAAACTGTAAGGCACATTGCGTTTAGATAAAACTTATTAAAAGAGACATTAGCTGCTGTTTACATAAGAATGAAGAAATTAAATAATTATGAAACAATGGTGTAAAAACAAGAAAACTGGAAACAATATTTTGAATTTCAGTTTATTCAAGTGTCATTAGAAACAACACAGTGACATTTTGGCTTGTTTCTACTACAATAAAACAGAACAGCCTTTATACACAGCGCCTCATCTCCAACACATACATATAGTCTGTATAGTTCTATATTTCATGTGAACGGTTGCTGCCCACATCTCAAATGTAAATAACTCACGTTTCCCAACATAATTGTATCCTGTTGTAAAATGATCCACAAAGTGTCACAAAATAGCAAAAACATTTTCTTTTAATTGAAAAAGTGTCATTAAAGAGAAAACTTTTTTTTTTATATTTTGAATTTTTTTTTTTATACATAAACCGGTAGACTCTGAAACAACAAACAGTAATTATTTCTGGTCCAATCTAGTTCCTCTAAAACCCATAAATTTATTACAGTTTTCTGACCAATATGGCAAAAATATGGTGAGAGACAAATAAATAAAAATGAGAAAATGTTTATCAATCATCACAGAGCCTGGTCGGGCAGATATACAAACTAACAACCCCTGGATTGATAGTCAGATGTGCTACTGACTGAGCTAACTGGGACAGACATTCATTAAGAACAACCATTCATGAAATATGTAGCTATACGGACCAATGATATGTAGAAGGTTGACTATATATATTTACTAAATGAGACACATTGAGCGATTTATAATTCACAACATCATAAATATATGTATGTATTACATTTCATTAACATCCATAAAACATATCTCATGCAAACTGTATATAAATATAGAAAATGTAACAAAAAAGATACCAAAATAGAAACATCTATAAATATCACAATCATACAAGAGCAACAACCAGAACATGTGGTATATACTATAACAAGTCTGTTGACACAGATGCCCCAACTATGCCTGTTACTAAGCCATATATGCCTTTGTTTGTCATTGACCAATAGATTCTCATCTAACGATGGTATGCAACTTTATACTTATACTGCCTAGCAAGTTTCAGCAAAATCAGGTTAAAAAGAGGAGGTATATATAGGGTTTAACGACCACACGATGTTCATAAAAAAATGTTTTGATGCACTGTTCCATATTCATAGAATCATTAAATATGCAAGGTTTAATTGATGATGCGAATACGCACATACAGTCAGACCTGTGTAAGCGGTCACCTCTATTCAGCAGCCACTTGTCTTAAGCAGCCACATTTGCTATGTCCCATTTTTATGTTTTAAATAAAAATTAACCTGACAGTGTATTAATCAACAACCTGTCTTAAATGGCCACTTTTGCTCCTTCCCTCGGCTGGCTGCTTAAGACAGGTTTGACTGTATTACAATTATCATTTCAAGGTACTATTTCAAAATTGTTGCATCAATACAGCTTTTGATAAATATGGAACTATTGTGCATCCATGCGGCAATATATCAAAACACTAAAAACATTAATAACACTTTATTCATGGCAGTGATGTTGCAATAAACAATATTTTATATTGTATAGGTCTACAATGCACTTACCATAAATATACGAAAGTGTCAAGTTGATAATGTATGTATGCATTATAAATGTATTTTACACACAACTGTCACAGAGAGGCTGACTGATATGTTAATAAGTTGCTAATTAAATACAAAACAAGCTTTTGATTAGTTTTAAAGATTATTCACAATCGTCAGGGGTGCCTGTTTTAGTCAAAGGTTTCTTTGCTTTAATGACTTTTTTTACTACTAAAAGCTAAATTACATTGTTAGTTTAAACTCATTAATTTCACATTGATTGTGAGACAAGTTCTTCCAATGTAGACAAATCAAGCTTTAAGTATTCATGGGAAGAACCTGTACTAAGTTTTCCTGGCCAGAATCAGTACCAAATCTTCATGGGCAAAACCAGTACTAAGTATTCATGGGCAGAACCAATACTAAGTACACCTGGGCCGATCCAGTACTAAGTTTTCCTGGCCAGAATAAGTACCAAGTCTTCTTGGGCAGACCCAGTACTAAGTATCCATGGGAAAAACCAGTACTAAGTACACCTGGGCAGATCGAGTACTAACACACCTGGGCAGATCCAGTACTAAGTTTTCCTTGCCAGAATCAGCACTAAGTCTTCTTGGGAAGAGCCAGTACTAAGTATCCATTTGCGAAACCAGTACCAAAGTACACTTTGGCAGATCCAGTACTAAGCCTTTTTGGCCAGAACTGGTACTAAGTCTTCCTGGGCAGAACCAGTACTAAGTACACCTTGACAGAACCAGTACTAAGTACACCTTGACAGAACCAGTACTAAGCATATGCCAGTAAACTGTCTTGCTCAAGGGCACCAACTATTATCAACTTTTGAATTTAAAATGTTGGAACTATGTGGAATCGAACCCTTGACCTTACAGGTTAAAGACAAGTGAATCTTGAGACAGAGCCTTGATTCATTTCTCAACTAAAGACCCTTACTTGATATTTCGTCTATCTGAGAAAAATGCAAAAAATAACAAAAACATTAAAAAAGTTTGACTACCAAGATAACATTATTACAGCTCAAGTATATCAGTATAACAATTAAAACAACTGTTTAAATATTTAGCAACATTTTTATGCCATCAAGACCTAATAGACAATCAACTGACCCAACCACTCCTTTCTGGGATTCCAGAAGGTTAACCAGTACTTGAGCACAGCGTTCTCCACAATTACACATTTAAAAGAAAAAATAAACTAAATTACAAAATTATATTATAAAAATTTAATCGCATTAAATGCATTCAAAGTTTGACATTACCCATATTTCTCTGAGCACATTAACTGCCAGTAAACAGGCAAAACTACATAAACAGTTCACATTGTCGTTAATAATGTTGTCATTTTTTTTATTTAACACCTACTTTGGTTAATTTTCACACACTGTACACCCTTTCAGTTTTTGTAGTATATTTTTTCCAACAATTATACAAAATAAATTTGATAAAAATGAAATGAACTTTGCATACCGAGCATGACCAGCACTATTCTACAATTAATTTTTGCCTTGCAAAAACAATGACAAAACTTGATACAAATTATAAAAGTTGCATTACGACAAAATCTCTCATCAAGTCTTTCCAACTGTTAAAATCAAGTCAACTTCTACTGTTAAATTTTGAAATCTTCATATAAAGATGACATATTCACAGTTTATTACACAACGTATTTCATATTTTACCAACAAAATAAAATATCGAGACACTGTTGTGACAACAAAATTAAATCAAATTAAACATTCGATAACTCAAGGACAACGAAAAATTGTTTTTCAGTGAAAATATATCTCTCCCCGCAAACAAGATTTTTAATTCTGAAATTACAAAGGGCTGTTCCTCAGTCAAAATCATTGAACCAGATCACAAAAGGGAAATGCTAAACATCACACTGATTTTTCCAAGCAAGTTTCGGCTAACTCTGACCACACAGGTCAGAGGAGTTATCCAGACAAGATTTTTGATTCCAAAAATTTAAAAGGCCACAACTCATTCAAAAATCATTGAACTGGAATGCAAAACAGAAGTGTTCAAGTAGATTTCAAACTGATAATTCCAAGCAATTTTTGGCTAAATACGACCACAGGAGACGGAGAAGGTTTTTAATTCCGAAATTCAAAGGGCCACAACTCAGTAAAAAATCACCAAACCAAAATGCAAAATGGTAACGGCAACTAGGCCTCATTCTGAGTCTTCCCAGCAATCTAACCAGAGATGCAGGAGGATTCATCCAGACAAGATTTTGTGACAGACAGATGAAAAGCTCTTGGTAAGATGGGAAAATATAATAACCTAGGTATTAATCATATATCCATGCTATATCTGAGATAACATACATGCAGTGCTATAAAAGTTGACCTAAGTTTAATATAGAAAGCTGGAAGGAAAACCCTGGATACAGGTTCATCCCATCGTCTTGGCTTAAAAAAATTTTAGTCTTAAAATCAGACTCAAATTCTCAATATGATATTTTGTTGTTGTTGTTGCATGGTGTTTAGCGTTGCTTTCAACAATTTTTCAGTCATATCACGACAGTGTCTACTTGAGACTTGAGTGCTGCCACACTGGAGTATCGTGCCACAGACACATGGTATTATACCCCACCCATTCAAATTATAATGACACCAGACTGACCAGACCAAGAACTATCTTCTAGATACTGACTGCCTAGCGAGGAAGCTTCTAGTACCATTTTTCAAGCCTTTGGTATGACCTGGCCAGGGAACGAACCAACAAGCTTCCGCATGCGAGGCAGATGCTCTTGTAATTTGCCTCAAAAACAATTTTACAAAAACAAACACCATTTTATTTACAAAAACAGTCAATTTCAATGTTACATTATTAGACAATATCTAAAGAATATATTTTATAACCAACTTTTGCTAGTAAAAACTATTTAAAAGTCAGTAATTTTTTAGCTCGAGTCTGCGATAAGATAAAAGTTTTATGAATTTAAGCCCTGTACAGTTTCTGTTTGATGGATAATTAATGTTAACTAGCTATAAATATGAGGTATTTCACTGGGTTGCATTTCACACAAAAACTTACGATAAAAATCAGTCATAAACGTAAAGTAAGAAACTTTTATAATTTTTTTCTTGGTAATCCACACGAATTTAAAATTATATTTTCAGAAAACAAACCATTTTATAAAATATTCAATCCAAGATTTGGTTTATCTGGATAAATATTTAAAATATCATGAACGATACTTACTTTACATTTACGACCTACTTTAATCATAAGTTTTTTTGTGAAATGCAACCCTAAAGTTTGTAGACAATAACTATGATTTTATCAAATATGCACCATTAAAGTATTAGCACTTTTTCATTTATACCAGGATCTACATACTTACAATTCTAGTACAATGAATATTTACCTAAAAAAAAATTAATACAAAAACACTAACAGTTACTGAGGAACCAACTTTTGTCGTATAGACACATGTGACAAGAGTACCATACTTACTATATTGCCTATGAGGAGTGTCCATAAAGTTTGTGGACACCATTTTGTTTCAGGAAAATTTGCGCAATTTTGTCAATTTCAATATGCCATCTACAAAATGTAATGTTGAATGATTATGAAAATATACCAATAATTACATATTAATATAGCGATGTGTGGGGCAGATAGTAAATCATTAATTACATACTAATGTAGAGATGTGCGGGGCAGGTCGTAAATCATTAACTATATACTAGTATAGAGATGTGCGGGGCAGATTGTAAATCATTAATTACATATTAATATAGCGATGTGCGGGGCAAGTCGTAAATCATTAATTACATATTAATGTAGCGATGTGCGGGGCAGGTCGTAAATCATTAATTACATATCAATATAGCGATGTGCAGGGCAGGTAGTAAATCATTAATTACATACTAATATAGAGATATGCGGGGTAGGTCTTAAATCATTAATTACATACTAATATAGAGATGTGCAGGGCAGGTAGTAAATCATTAATTACATACTAATATAGAGATGTGTGGGGCAGGTCGTAAATCATTTATTACATACACATGTACTAATATAGAGATGTGCGGGGAAGGTCATTAATCAGTAACTAATATTTATATAGCGATGTGTGGGGCAGGTCATAAATCATTAATAACATATTAATATAGAGATGTGCAGGACGAGTCGTAAATCATTAGAAAGACAATTAGCATACCCGTAATGTGTACAAGCATTACATGGAGCCAAGAGGAGTAAACGTGTCACCATTTTATAGTTAAAATCTATATGACTTTGAAATCATAACCTGAAAATAAATATTGTATGTTCAGTTCTTATTTTATAAAGTTATCCACAAACTTTCTGCACACACCTCGTAAATCAAAAACAATTGTGAAAATAATTATCCATAATGACAGATTTTTCTACAACATGAGATCAATTATGACATGATACTAATAGAGTACAATTTTAATTAATTCAGGTTTTGTACAATGTACATTATAATAAAGTTGAAAAACTTCTCTGCACACTGAGGTCACAATATTATTCGTATGTGTGATATCTGGTTCCCGCACAATATAATTGGTATGTGTGATATCTGGTTCCAACACAATATAATTGGTATGTGTGATTCCTGGTAACCGCACAATATAATTGGTATGTGTGATATCTGGTTCCACACAATATAATTGGTATGTGTGATATCTGGTTCCCACACAATATAATTGGTATGTGTGATATCTGGTAACCGCATAATATAATTGGTATGTGTGATATCTGGTTCCCACACAATATAATTGGTATGTGTGATATCTGGTTCCCACACAATATAATTGGTATGTGTGATATCTGGTTCCCACATAATATAATTGGTATGTGTGATATCTGGTTCCCACACAATATAATTGGTGATCCTAAACTGGATTTCTGGTCCCCGTCTGCACAAAAAAACCCGCATATACATACAGACCAATAACTTCATATGTAGACATTCAACACATCAAGATTCAAAAATATCCATTACATCATTACATCAAATTAGCTTATCCTTGAGTTTTTCAAATTAAATATCCTAGAACAATAGACAGTATCGCATTACATCAAACTTTATAATGGCAAGTATTCTATAGTTCACATTAAAAATTCTTGAATCAACAACCAGATTTGTGTTAAGTCATATAGAAAATCCTAGTGTCGACCACGAACTGTCTATGTTTCCATACAGAAAATCCTTGTGTCGACCAGGAACTGTCTGTTTCCATACAGAAAATCCTTGTGTCGACCGGGAACTGTCTATGTTTCCGTACAGAAATTCCTAGTGCTGACCAGGAACTGTCTATGTTTCCGTATAGAAATTCCTAGTGTTGACCAGGAACTGTCTATGTTTCCGTATAGAAATTCCTAGTGTTGACCAGGAACTGTCTATGTTTCCATACAGAAAATTCTAGTGCCGACCAGGAACTGTCTATGTTTCCATACTGGCCAATATCCTCGATACTTCGGCACGCTGACTGGCTGACATGTGCTGGGTGATATGTACAATGGAATCCATGGCAACCTCCGGGTTGTTCTCAATAAGCCTAAAATAACAAATTGTTCATTGTACTGAATAGAAATAAAAATGTTTCCATGGGTACGTGACTGTGTTAAGTCAAATGAATGTCAAATATATATTTAAGTTTAAAATATAGGTCAAGGTCACTGAAACTGACATTTTGCATGTGTATGCTTGCATAACTACAGTTATCAATGGCTGAAATATCAATACTTGAACTTATATTTTTCCAAATGTTTATTTGTATCATCAGATTTTTTAAAAACTAATTCGCATCTTAAAAGTGAGAAAAGTCTATTTATAGAGGAGAAAAATCTAAGAATGAATTGGGAGTAGAACGCCCCTCCTTCCACAAGGAACAGGCACACATTTTCGTAAGATTTCTAGACTCTAACCTATGACCTAAGCTGTGGGTGACCTTGATACAGGGTATTATACTTCATGGAAAGAAAGGACGACCCAAAACCCTATCATTATGAAAGCACAAGCTGTGTAAATAAGGTCTGCATATCAAATGACTGCTAATCTACAACACCTACCCTCTGACTTGATGCAGAACATGCTCCCGTTGTAGACAGCGAATATTGTCACTTAGCAAGGTCTTGTTGTTTGATTCGTCCAGCTGTTCAGACAACCACTCTACGACAGACTTGTCATCCTCCCAGAGGTAGCTCTGCAACAATCAATTACAGTAATTGTACAAGTAACTCAAAATGAAAACTGTGGAAGTAGCTTGCTACACAAGAATTGCAATATGATACATACAGAAATTCACTACGTGCAAGGGCAATAACTCTGCAGGGAACTAAATTGGTGTCTCAAAATTTTCGTCACGCACATTTACACTTGATGTTGATCATGTTAGCATAGTTCAAATCAATTGCTTGAAAACTGTGGAAGTATTTCACTCCATAAGAATTGTAATATGGTAAATACAGCAATGTTACCAACAGCAAGGGCAATAACTCTGCATAGAAGCCAGCATCGCAAAATTTGTGTTAAGCACATCTACACTTGATGTTAATCATATTTGCAGAGTTTTAAGTCATGCTTGAAAACTGCGAAAGTCATTCACTCCACAAGTTGCAGACAGACAGACGGACAGACTAACCTACACTTCATTTGTGTGTGTGGTGGTGGTGGTGGGGGGGGGACTATAAAAATAATCCACTTACTGTAAATATATATATATATATATCACAACAATAAGAATAATTAGTTTGGTTACGGTTGCTTTGACGATATCACTGTACCATGAACTGACAGATGAATGGATGTATTCTAAGATGGGCAGGGGACAAAACAAAGAACAATAAATAAACCACTTACAGAAGCAAAATATATCAAAGTTAAAAAAAACTTTCAAAAATTTATGATTAAAACTACAGATTGTTATAGGCCTGATGGTTAAATAGAATGAAAAGTAGTCAAACCTGTCTTAAGCAGCCACTCAAGGGATTGAGCAAATATTACCCCTTAAGGTAGTTGGCTGCTTAATAGAGGTTGATTATAACTAAAATTATACAAACGATAAACTGAAAATGTGTCTGTTTAAGACAAGTGGATGCTTAATAGAGGTGACCACTAACACAGGTTTGACTGTTAAATAAGGAATTAAACAGAAATGTTCTCTAGTTTGTTTAATTTCACCATTTCTTTCCATATTTGTTAAATTATTTATTACCAGTACTTTAAAATACCATAAATACTTTCTAGGCGACAGCATGAGTTATTACTTCTGTATGCAAATTTATGATCCAAAACTGAAAGACAATTGTACGACAAGGACATATGAACAAAGTGTACAGGCTTGTATTCACAAAACATCTCAACCTCCAGAACTCAAGATGAAATTTACTTTACTTCAAAAAAACTTAACACAATTGCTTTCAGTATTTAAAATGTTCTAATGACAATAAAAGCTTGTGTATGCCAATGTTACTGTTGACAAAAACATTGAAAGTTGACTTAATGTCTCATTACTGGCTTGTGTATGCCAATGTTACTGTTGACAAAAACATTGAAAGTTGACTTAATGTCTCATTACTGGCATGTGTATGCAAATGTTACTGTTGACAAAAACATTGAAAGTTGACTTAATGTCTCATTACTGGCTTGTGTATGCCAATGTTACTGTTGACAAAAACATTGAAAGTTGACTTAACGTCTCATTACTGGCTTGTGTATGCCAATGTTACTGTTGACAAAAACATTGAAAGTTGACTTAATGTCTCATTACTGGCTTGTGTATGCCAATGTTACTGTTGACAAAAACATTGAAAGTTGACTTAACGTCTCATTACTGGCTTGTGTATGCCAATATTACTGTTGACAAAAACATTGAAAGTTGACTTAATGTCTCATTACTGGCTTGTGTATGCCAATATTACTGTTGACAAAAACATTGAAAATTGACTTAATGTCTCATTACTGGCTTGTGTATGCCAATGTTACTGTTGACAAAAACATTGAAAGTTGACTTAATGTCTCATTACTGGCTTGTGTATCCAATGTTACTGTTGACAAAAACATTGAAAGTTGTCTTAATGTCTCATTACTGGCTTGTGTATGCCAATGTTACTGTTGACAAAAACATTGAAAGTTGACTTTATGTCTCATTACTGGCATGTGTATGCCAATGTTACTGTTGACAAAAACATTGAAAGTTAACTTAATGCCTCATTACTGGCTTGTGTATGCCAATGCTACTGTTGACAAAAACATTGAAAGTTGACTTTATGTCTCATTACTGGCTTGTGTATGCCAATGTTATTGTTGACAAAAACATTGAAAGTTGACTTAATATCTCATTACTGGCTTGTGTATATCAATGTTACTGTTGACAAAAACATTGAAAGTTGACTTACTACATCTCATTACTGGCTTGTGTATATCAATGTTACTGTTGACAAAAACATTGAAAGTTGACTTAATGTCTCATTACTGGCTTGTGTATGCCAATGTTACTGTTTACAAAAACTTTGAAAGTTGACTTAATGTCTCATTACTGGCTTGTGTATGCCAATGTTACTGTTGACAAAAACATTGAAAGCTGACTTAATGTCTCATTACTGGCTTGTGTATATCAATGTTACTGTTGACAAAAACATTGAAAGTTGACTTAATGTCTCATTACTGGCTTGTGTATGCCAACGTTACTGTTGACAAAAACATTGAAAGTTGACTTAATGTCTCATTACTGGCTTGTGTATGCCAATGTTACTGTTGACAAAAACATTGAAAGTTGATTTAATGTCTCATTACTGGCTTGTGTATGCCAATGTTACTGTTGACAAAAACATTGAAAGTTGACTTAATGTCTCATTACTGGCTTGTGTATGCCAATATTACTGTTTACAAAGACATTGAAAGTTGACTTAATGTCCCATTACTGGCTTGTGTATGCCAATGTTACTGTTGACAAAAACATTGAAAGTTGACTTAATGTCCCATTACTGGCTTGTGTATGCCAATGTTACTGTTGACAAAAACATTGAAAGTTGACTTAATGTCTCATTACTGGCTTGTGTATGCCAATATTACTGATTACAAAGACATTGAAAGTTGACTTAATGTCTCATTACTGGCTTGTGTATGCCAATATTACTGTTTACAAAGACATTGAAAGTTGACTTAATGTCCCATTACTGGCTTGTGTATGCCAATATTACTGTTTACAAAGACATTGAAAGTTGACTTAATGTCCCATTACTGGCTTGTGTATGCCAATATTACTGTTTACAAAGACATTGAAAGTTGACTTAATGTCCCATTACTGGCTTGTGTATGCCAATATTACTGTTTACAAAGACATTGAAAGTTGACTTAATGTCCCATTACTGGCTTGTGTATGCCAATATTACTGTTTACAAAGACATTGAAAGTTGACTTAATGTCTCATTACTGGCTTGTGTATGCCAATATTACTGTTTACAAAGACATTGAAAGTTGACTTAATGTCCTATTACTGGCTTGTGTATGCCAATATTACTGTTTACAAAGACATTGAAAGTTGATTTAATGTCTCATTATTGGTATGATTTCTATGGCCAATATAAACTCCCGCCTTTTGTAAAATGCATCACCCCTGGGACTGTTTATTCCAGGGTATATGGTGTTTTTTTTTGCATGCTAATCTATATATATTTTTAACTAGTAGATCGATTTAGATACTGAAGGAACACTTAGCTCAGTCAATAGCACATCTGACTAACAATCCAGCGGTCGCGAGTTTGAATCCCCGCCCAGCCGCAATCTCAGTGATGGTTGATATGACATTGCATTTCATTATCATTCATCTCCCACCATGGTTCAAGTGGGAAAGTTATCAGTTACTTGTGGAGATGGGGGTATGCTCGAGAACTGGTTAACCTTCCAGGATTCCAGGAAACAGTGGTAAGGTTAACTGATTGTCTGTTTGTCTTCGATGGCATAAATGATGCTAAATATTCAATCAATCTATCATTGATAATGAAGAAACACTTGCAATACACAATTCTGAGTAGAAAAAATGTTTTGTTTTTGGCTGCTAAACTGTAACACTGTAGGCTATAAATCTATAGATTACCAGGGATGGTATTCACCAACCGTTCTCAAGAATATTCTTAGACTTGAACTCAAAAATGAATTTTGAAAAACACATTTAGAGACCATTTTTTGAGGCCAAAATCTGCAAGCATGCAGGGACACCTAATATACAGTCAGATAAACTCTTATAATTATTCTATATGTCATGGTAAACTAAATATCTAAAGTTGAAATTTGGATTTTCAAGCTCAAGTCTTAGAATATTTTCAAGAATGGTTGGTGAATACGACCCCAAGAGACCTAGCATGTTTCAAATATTGAAGGTCAGCAAATCTTAACAAGATGAAATTATTATCGTTTGATGCTCCTGTTTTCTTGTTCAATCTGAGAATCATCAAAATGTAAAAATAAGTCCCAACTCTAATTTCCACTTTGTTGGCTTTTCATCCATCTGGGGTTACAGTTCAATTTGAAACATTAAAATTAGATCAGTGTTTAAGTTAAATAACAAGTAAAAAATAATAATACATGTACGTAAGTTATATGCTCTTGGTACTTACATTAACCGTGCCGCGCTCCTCCACAAACCATCGCCCTAACATAGAGTTTAGTTCTCCGTCTGTCTTCTCCTCTGTAAACTGGCACAGCTTTCTCTTCAAACTACTTTCTAACAAACGGCGACGGAATCTCCAATAGAAGAATTCTCGACTTCTCTTCCATTCCAAAATACCCTGCGGTAAGAATACAGCAGAATGGGTTTTAATTCCAATATCTTAAATATTATACAGTAGATCACCATCATCCCAAAACAACCCTTCAGACCACTTTACACAACTTCAGACCACTTCACACCACCTCAGACCACTTCACACCACCTCAGACCACTTCACATCACCTCAGACTACTTCACATCACCTCAGACTACTTCACACCAACTCAGACCACTTCACACAACTTCAGACTACTTCACACCACCTCAGACCACTTCACACCACCTCAGACCACTTCACACAACTTCAGACTACTTCACACCACCTCAGACCACTTCACACAACTTCACACAACTTCAGACTACTTCACACCACCTCAGACCACTTCACACCACCTCACACAACTTCAGACTACTTCACACCACCTCAGACCACTTCACACAACTTCAGACCACTTCACACAACTTCAGACTACTCTGTGAATACAACTGTGAACAGGTACAAATATATTCTACTGTACATCCCACCTTGTTACTAAATGATGGAAAGGGAGAAAAAGTGATCTCAACATGAGAAATTTTTCAACAACAATCACAAATTAAAGCAATAAAAACATCACATATATGCATATCTTTCATTTAGATTTAAACAGTAGTGTGGAATGAAAGAAAATACTGCAAATCTCATTAACTGTAAAGCACACTCAAGAAGTAAAAATGGATCAATGCTTTGGACAAAGACGTAAATTCAAGGTCAATGCCCTCTCCCAGTAGTCAGTTAAGGCTATTAAACACATAAATAAACATAGAGCAAACATTATGCATACATCTCATCATTTGATAAGGTTAAACATACATTAAAGTCCGTCAGTTTATAAGTAATGACAAAACAATTTATAAATAGCATTTATAAACATATAACTAAAAAACAAGTCTATTCTAATTCTTGCTTTAGCGACTTGCTGTTCACATAATAAATGTGTATAAATGTTTCGCTTATTTTGTATTAATTTCCTTTTTATGCAAATTTCTATTCACAAACAGTGGCAGACTGGAACAATGCCTTTTAAAGTGATTAATAGAAGAAAGATCTCTCATTCATGCAATATGCTCCCAGCACATAAGATGCAATATGCTCCCAGCACATAAGATGCAATATACTCCCAGCACATAAGATGCAATATGCTTCCAGCACATAAGATGCAATCTGTATTAATAACCATCACCAGACTGGCAATGGGTATATACTACATAATTATTATGTAGTTATGACGGGTCATGTAAAAGGAAAACTTTGGTATAAAAAATGATTTATTTTCAAAAAAAAATAAACCCTAGATAAATCCATGAATGTTGGACATTAGTCACTAGGACATTGGCCCCTATGTCCTTTTATGATATTGCACATGCAAAACCCTTCAACATAGGACAATAGCCTATTGGTGGTTTTGCATGGGCAGACAACAGCCCCTTGGTGATTTTGCATGGGCGGACAATAGTACTTTATTGATTTTGCATGGGCAGAATAAAGCCCCTTGGTGATTTTGCATAGGCAGAAAATATCTCCATGGTCATTTTGCACAGGTAGGTAATATCCCCTTGGTGATTTTGCACAGGCGGATAATAGCCCCTTGGTGATTTTGCATGAGCGGATAATATCCCCTTGGTGATTTTGCGTAGGCGGATAATAGCCCCTTGATGATTTTGCATAGGTGGAAAATAACCCTATGATGATTTTGCATGGGTGGAAAATACCCCTTGGTGATTTTGCACGGGTGGAAAATAGCTCATTGGTGATTTTGCACTGGCGGAAAATTGCCCCTTAGTGGTTTTGCATGGGTGGAAAATAGCCACTTGGTGATTTTGCACAGGCAGATAATAGCTCCTTGATGATTTTGCAAGGGTGGAAAATAACCCCTTGATGATTTTGCATGGGTGGAAAATACCCCTTGGTGATTTTGCACGGATGGAAATTACCCCTTGGTGATTTTGCACGGTTGGAAAATAGCCCATCAGTGATTTTGCACCGGCAGAAAATAGCCACTAAGTGGTTTTGCATGGGCAAAAAATGGCCCCTTGGTGATTTTGCATGGGCGGATAATAGCCCCAGGTTTGATCACTTTCCTTAAATAATGCCATTTATATTATAATTAAAGTAATTGTTAAAAAACTCAACTGAATAAGTAATGCTGCATGTTTTTATTTAATATTTTAATGATGCAAGCAATTTTTGGTCTGAAAGTCCCAGCTTTGACCACTTGAATAAAAACAACACAAGCAAACAATTTAAAACATTACGGCTAGCTGCATATCATAGAAATTACCGAATCAAACACAACTGTTTAGATGAACAGATATGGGTCGCTGATCACTCATCGGAGGCATGTTACCTAGCGATAGATTCTTCCGAAAAACTCCCCTACTATCCATAAACTTTAAGGCTTAGTCAAAATTGACCTCGCACAGTGGGTGACAAAACAATCGAATGGTATTGCCACAAGGCGTATTTCACAGCTTAGTAAAGCATGATGAGAGTATTTTTATACACTTGATAGAAAATATCTGGACTGATTTTTTTATTAAATTTTGAAAAGAAAACTGGTTTTGAACAGTAGAAATCGGTCCAAAAACAAAAAAAACGGTGATTTTAGAAGCCCTGGTTATTACACAAAATACCCAACGCAACACCGACATATCCAATTAAAAATTTTACTCACCGAAATTACTCCAACTTCCTCCATACGCCCGGGCGTGTCATGCAGATCAGCAAACATTATCGCCACCTGGTGGTACATAGGCATCAAAAGATTCTCACGAGTCTGCAGTTCTTCTTCCAGCTTCTTCTGTTCGTCGGGCTCTATTTGAGGGTTGTTCATCTTTTCTACTATCTCCTTACACACAGGGTCGATTCTACGCATTGTTTTCTTGAGATCACGTGCACGGTATTTTATTTCCACTGTACCCTGGGCCTCAAGAACTCCGCCTCTGTAAAAAATGATTTTATACGTACAAGCATGTTCAACTGTAAATGCCATAAACTAAATTTGAACAGGGCCATAGTGAAGTGGATAGTGTTGACTGCTCATGCCAGAAGTTGCAAGTTCAATTTACTCAATACACTACCTAAAAGGGTCACAAGAACAGCTTGCCAAGTGCCACTGTCTCAGATGAGTTGAACATAATTATGAATCTTTCAAAGATCACACCAACCAAGTTTGGTGGAACAGCAAGGATTCAAACTTACCTTGTTTGGATTTCAGGTTGGAGGGATACAACTAGATCACTGGAGTTATTGGTTATTTAACCTCGATTATGAAACAAGTTATTACAACGTTGGAAGTCTTCTGGGGTAGAACCAGTACTAAGCATAATTATGCGGATAAAGTGTCTTGCTCTAGGACACCATACATAGCCGTGGCGGAGTATCGAACCCATGACTCTCTAATCCAGGGTCCGATGCTCTAGCACTGGACCACAGTCTCCACTGGAGCAACATATTGCATAAATATAAGTTGACAAAACAAAGTTTTATATTTACCTGCTAAGTTGATCAGCAAACATTTCCATGTGGGTGGGGTTAATAGTGGGATCAACTACAACCCAAGCCCCACCTCTCAGCTCTGCATACGGTGGGATATAGATCATGATTGGCTGATTGTACTCACAGAGGGCGTCAACAATGTAGGCCCCAAACTTCAATACTTGGTCGTACATGTCTACAAATCAAACAAAATTAGTTAATTATTTTTCCATTTTCTATACACACTTAGTGTAAACTGATAGTTGACTGATACATGACTGGCTGTCCTCCCACAAACTGTATTCAGACATTTGATAAAATCAATTTTAAAATATATTAAAGCATTTTTTGATATTACTGACCAACCATTTGTCTTAAGCAGATACATTTGCTATTTTCCATTTCTATGTGTTCCGAACAAATTAACCTTTGTTAAGCAACAACCTGTCTTGAAAGGCCACTATAGTTTCTACCATTGACTGACTTCTTAAGACAGGTTTTACTGTAACATAATTTCATCATGTGTTTAATGTTGCAGCTAAGAGGCAATTTATCTGTAAATGTAATGTAAACCATTCACTAATACCTCTCAATGCTGAGGCCATTGGCTCAAGTCTGGTTCAGTCCAATGTATTTATGTAAGATTAATGATCGATTTACATATTTATTCACCAGTATCACTATTTAAATGATGATTAATTTACATATCTAATCACCAATATCACTATTTAAATAATGATTAATTTACATATTTATTCACCAATATCACTATTTAAATAATGATTAATTACATATCTAGTCACCAATATCACTATTTAAATGATTAATTTACATATCTGATCGCCAATATCACTATTTAAATAATGATTAATTTACATATCTGATCACCAATATCACTATTCAAATGATGATTAATTCACATATGATGTCCAATATCACTATTTCAATGAAGATTAATTTACCTATCTGATCACCAATATCACTGTTTAAATGATGATTAATTTACCTATCTAATCACCAATATCACTGTTTAAATGATGATTTATTTACCTATCTAATCACCAATATCACTATTTAAATAATGATTTATTTACACATCTAATCACCAATATCACTATTTAAATAATGATTAATTTACATATCTAATCCCCAAAATCACTATAACTTTTTCAATTGCTATGATTATTATTGATGAAATATTAAAAAAAATTCTAATTAAGTTTCTGTCTTATTAATCATTTACTGATTGTGCAAATTAAATTTTGGCAAATTTGAGATATGTTTTTTGAAACAATTTCTTTTTGGGCCATAAATGTGATACTTTTATAAACATTAACTTTTAATTTAGCAATATTCATTTATAACAATTTATTAATCATAAGTTTTTGAACTTCCTTTATCAATACTTTTAATGAAGTCATATGGCTAAAATGGTCACGATTTGGTTGTAAAACTTTTATTAATTTAACGTATTTCATACAGTCCCTCTAATCATTCAAATAGAGTCAAGTCATTTATTCTCAAGTTTAATATTGATTCATATTCCTTTTGTACTGGTGGCGTCTCACAAACAACATTCATTCTACTCATAAAATGAACTCGAGACCGATTCAAATAAGCTCTGAACAGAATCCAGCTAAAATAGATTACCATAAATCCATTTTAAGAAAACTGCTAATACACGACATGTACCTTTCATTCCACCAGAAAATCCTCGCCAGTTGGCGAACACTATCAGTGGCAACTCCTCCTTGTTGAAGTCCATTATTGCCTGGGCTGTTTTAAAGGCAGAGTCGGGAAACCAGACCTGACCTGCCTGCTGGATCACCTTCGCTTCCGAGTCAAAGTTGGCTGGGTCTGCAGGGACAGACAACTCCACTGACCTTGTCTCTACAGAAACCACTCCAAGAGGAACCCCTCCCAGTCTGCAAAATAGTTAAACAATGATTTACATATACAAATTATGTGATTATTTTGTACCCCTCCCGTCTGCAAAATAGTGAAACAATGATTTACATATACAAATTATGTGATTATTTTGTACCCCTCCCAGTCTGCAAAATAGTGAAACAATGATTTACATGTAAAACTTATGTTATTATTTTGTACCCCTCCCATCTGCAAAATAGTGAAACAATGATTTACATATACAAATTATGTGATTATTTTGTACCCCTCCCAGTCTGCAAAATAGTGAAACAATGATTTACATATACAACTTATGTGATTATTTTGTACCCCTCCCAGTCTGCAAAATAGTGAAACAATGATTTACATATACAAATTATGTGATTATTTTGTACCCCTCCCAGTCTGCAAAATAGTGAAACAATGATTTACGTATACAACTTATGTGATTATTTTGTACCCCTCCCAGTCTGCAAAATAGTGAAACAATGATTTACATATAAAACTTATGTGATTATTTTGTACCCCTCCCAGTCTGAGAGATAGTGAAACAATGATTTATATGTAAAACTTATGTTATTATTTTGTTCCCCTCCCAGTCTGCAAAATAGTGAAACAATGATTTACATATAAAACTTATGTGATTATTTTGTACCCCTCCCAGTCTGCAAAAGAGTGAAACAATGATTTACATATAAAACTTATGTGATTATTTTGTACCCCTCCCAGTCTGAGAGATAGTGAAACAATGATTTATATTTAAAAGTTATGTGATTATTTTGTACCCCTCCTAATATTTAAGTTATGTGATTATTTTGTACCCCTCCCAGTCTGTGATATAGTGAAACAATGATTTATATTTAAAAGTTATGTGATTATTTTGTACCCCTCCCAGTCTGCGAGATAGTGAAACAATGATTTATATTTAAAAGTTATGTGATTATTTTGTACCCCTCTCAGTCTGCAAAATAGTGAAACAATGTTTTATATTTAAAATTTATGTGATTTTGAATATCTACTTAAACATCTGTCTAAGATCTGTGACAACCAGTACAATAATGTTAAAACGTCATATTTAAATATATGACAGCTGATGTAGCTTAGGTGTTAATGTGCTTGTATGACAACAAAAGACCAGTTTATATGATAATTACACGTTGCATGTAAAGATTTATATGTTCAGTTTTTATTGTCATTCGTCTCTCACTGCTAATTCAAGCGGGAAAATTAGCAGTTACTTGTGGAGATGGGGTGTGCTTGAGTACTGGTTAGCCTTTCAGGATCCCAGGAAACAGTGGTTAGATTAACTGACTGTCTGTTAGCTCTTGATGGCAAAAAAATGACGCTAAATATTCAATCAATAAATTTTATTGTCATACAAGTGTATGTGACTGACCTTGCTCTGCCTACCACAACAGTCTGCGCCCAGGGCTGCAAGATCTCCTGGAAGGTACCCTTGTCAAAGAAACCACTCTGCCATTCACCTTTACGATCTGAATAGAAAATAATTTTGTACCTCAAGTCAATATATTGTGTTTAATTTAAACTTGTAGACCATTTTTCCATTCATACTTATAAATATACAGATATAAAACTTAATATAAGCAGCAAAGTTGGTTGGGATCTGGGATCCACGAAGACATTCCTCAAGCTCTACCAGAACGGAGGTTCAAATATATTTTAAATATTCCTTATATAAGTATTAATTGTGATTCTAACTGGCCAGATAATATTTAGACTGTGTTTAGGTAAAAGACAAACTATATTTTAATAATTCAAGTGAAGATAACTCTGCCTATGACAGTGGGAATGAACTGGTTCACAAACTCACCTAAGCTTCAATAGTTGTAATTATATAAGATATTGAAATCGATTAAAAGTACAAGAATGAAACTTTATTGTTGATTAACAAAATGAAAAATGATATTTCTGACATATCAAAGGCATACAAGTCAGTCTATGACTTTTCCAAATTAATTGTTTTCGGATTTTTTCAAAGTGTTATGGTTATATAAAACATATTCAGGTTTGATCAAAATTGAATAAAAAAATAAAACTTCTACTTAAAACTTGACAAAAAGATGGAAATTTATGAATGATGGACAAATTACCATGATATTTATAAATATCTGGAGATATTAGAGGTCAATGCCTTAGACGGCTATGCAGCATCGATCACCGGTAATATTATTAAGATACAAGCAAGCATACGGTTAAATAGATAAAGGTTAAGAAGATGTTCATATGAGATGGAAAATTTAATAGAGACAATAATGAGAGGGCATATTTAATTGAAACATTAATGAGAGGGCATATTATCTAATTGAGACATTAATGAGAGCATATTTAATAGAGACAATAATGAGAGGGCATATCTAATTTAGACAATAATGAGATGGCATATTCAATAGAGACATTAATGAGAGGGCATATTTAATAGAGTCAATAATGAAAGGGCATATCTAATAGACATTAATAAGAGGGCATATTTAACAGAGACATTAATGAGAGGGCATATTTAATAGACATTAATGAGAGGGCATATCTAATTGAGACAATAATGAGAGGGCATATCTAATTGAGACAATAATAAGAGGGCATATTCAATAGTGACATTAATGTGAGGGCATATTTAATAGACATTAATGAGAGGGCATACTTAATAGAGACATTAATGAGAGGGCATATTTAATAGAGACATTAATGAGAGGGCATACTTAATAGAGACATTATCTAAGAGACAAACGTTAAACTGTTTTCCACACATTTCACGTAGTAAATGAAAAATATCCAAAGAGATGCATACCTGGGTTAGGCCTACCGGCCAGCATCCATCTTGGGTCATATGGAGTCTTGGTGGGCATGAAGTCAATGTCTCTGTCTATGGGATCATGTATGGGCATGATGGGTAATGGGCCGCCATGTACATGAGGAACATACGACAGAATCTGGAGAATTTTGAACACCCCTCCAAAGTCGTCTGTTGCAGTGTCATGTGACACGCCATTGTTATGCATGATCTGGATGCCTCCCAGCTGGTTGTTACTAGTGTACACTTCACGACCAAGCACCTGCAGACAAGACCATTTGTAATTTTTAATTATGATATTTATTTCTTTGATATTGTTTATTAAACAATTTGCATATCATTAACATTTAAAAACAACACCTACATAGTATGAACAAAACACTTTTAATGATGTAGATTCAAGTTTCATTGTGGTTTCAATGTGGTAGAAAAATCAATATCTGGGTAAATCTCTACATATTTTTATATTCCAGAATATGTGATGATTGAATACTGTTAGTGATCACTTCTATTAAGCAACCACTTTTCTTGAACAGTCACATTTCTATATACCATTTTTATAACTTTGTTTTAATCAACCTGTATTAAGCAGCCACCTGTCTTAAGTTTTGCTCTTTGCCTTGATTGGCTGCTTAAGACAGGTTTGACTGGAAGATGATTATATAAGTTAACTTTAAATGTATAGAACAATGACACCCACACTGAATTTATCATGACCAATTACTATTCTCTACTCAGGCTTGACTTACCTTATTTAAAGCACCAAACCCAGTAAGGATTATATGGGAGTTTTCTACTTGTATAATTCTCTGCCCGAGTCTCACCAAGTAAGCTCCAATACCTATAGCTCGACATGTCACCTGTAAACAGATATCAAACCCTGATATAAGTATGTACATTCTTATATCTATATGACCAAGATATCAAAAATATTAAATTTCACATACAATTATTCATTGACAGCTAATATTCTGTTTAAATAGCTGTTGTTAAAATAATAACTTAACAATCATTTGCAGATTTGTCTTTATAAATAAATAAAGTTGTGTGTAACTACTTCATAAAGATAATGACCAACATGGATGACTAAATCTAAACTTCTTTTGGTACTCTATAAATGACAATGGTCCAGATGTTTGTAAAAGTTAGACTTAGAAAATTAATAACTCAAATATAAAAAATAGGGCAGTAAAAGATTCAATTATTGTTAACACATTACACAGATATGTATAAAAAAGAAAGATATGGCATCATATACCAGATTAAGAGTGACAATGTCTTTATAAGCGCGAGAGGATTCCCCAGCTATCATACCGGATCCACGTAAATTTTCTACCCCGAGACCGTCTTCTTTACCTGGCATATAAAAAATTACATACAACTACAATATACATCAATCATATGCAGTCTAACATTTCTTACCAGTAAAATAAGAATTAGTCGCATGGCTTAAAATATACTTTCTTTTCCCTTTCTCGTGGTTCAATATCCATCAACCTATCTAAGTCAGCCACAATGTTGAGTCCGCTAGTACAGACCCAGGCCCTTAAGTCAGACACGAAACATGGTACTTATTTCTGAAATATTGTACCTTTCTCTGACCTTGAACCCGAATGTGACCTTGACCTTTAAGCTACAGACTTGAGAATTATGCATGACACGTCTCATTATAGTGACAATTTATGCCAAAATCCCTCTATGCATTGGACTGCCCCTTACCCACTAAACAACCAGTATTTATTTAACAAAAATTGTAACAAAAATATAAATGTTGGTCTGACTTACCAATTATATCTGTAATCTTGTACCGTGGCTCCCCCTGGTCCTCAATCAAGGTAGCTCGTATAGAGTTGGATGCTGTCACTTTCTTGAAATCATCTGGCCGCAAGTATAGATACTTGAATCCCTGGATCACAAACATTACATTTGACAATATTGTTTGTTATGTAAAGTTACATAAAGTTGGTATCTAGAGATAACAATTAAGAAAATTGGTTATTATCCATCCCTTCTTTCTTTTTACAATAATCAATATTTTAACAAATTTAATTACTATTTCGAGACTAATTCACAGTATGTAATTTATGCAGAGTATGTAATTAAACTTACTCTTATGCTGTCTACCTTTTCTATAATCTAAACTAAGGGAGAACATACAGGAATCAACTAGATTTCTAATGGATTGTTTAAATAATGCATTTTGTATTGTTTAATTTATATTCTGCCCAAACAGAATCATTTATATAATATAATAAAGGGAGATAATTAAATTCACAACAACCGAATTTCTGAATTTTGGGATCATTTGAGATGCACATTCACAAATTATGATATAAATATATGGAGATAATTATTTGTGAATAACCAGACATAACTGTACAGACCAGACTACAGCGAGTGCGCCTAGCTACAATGCAAACCATAGATACAAAAACAAGGCCTCTGCCAAACCAATAAATTTGTGTCAACCACAACTTATATATATGAGTAGGATCCAGTTACGGATTCATGACTACTCACATGCTATAAAAATGACAGATTTAAAAACACGTTGGATCATGAAGATACAGTGAATTCATATGTATTTTATTTCATCAAAGGAGATAATTAAACACATGTAAGGTACAAACACACGCATGCACTGTACACTTTACCTTATCTGGGTCATCTGGATCCTCCCAGGCAACCCTGAACATATGTTTCACTTCCTCCGCCAGTCCAATCCGCGCACCACTATTAGCGGAGATGTACACCCGTGGAAGACCCTTTGTTCTAGCAAGTTCTGAAGCTTTCTGTAAAATGAGTAAGCATGTATTTTGTAATCGTTTGTTTATATTCTATTTTGTTTTACAGTTTTACAATTAAATTTTTTTTCTCACACTTAATGTTTTAAGTGTCATAATCATAGAAAATACTTCAGTCATTTCAATATGTATATTACCCTACCTTAAAAAGTACATCTTCCTGCATCCCGAATGATCCTATTCTAAAGGTGATGTCATTGGCTATCACAATAATATCCCGGCCATTCGCATATTCTGGAGTCTTCAATGTCATGTGCCATGCTACCATACCAATCTGGAAAAAAGTAGGACACAGTATATATCCAACACCTCTGATTTTGAAATAACTTTTTTTCAGACACATTCATTAATTTATATATCCACAGTTCTGTTAAAATTTGTTTTAGTTGTGACCAGATTTTTACTTTAAATAAATTTTACTTAGTAAAGGATATAATTTTAAAAATTTGTGAATTTCTTAAAGATGTGTAGTATCTTGCTTTCCATCTTAAAATTTGTTCAATTAAACACAGGTTTTAAAGGGAAACATATGCAGTTATACTGGAACCTGTCTAAAATCATGATCACCTGGTTACTTTTCTTAGATTGAAGTTTTTAAGTATTTAAGTATATATTGGCGAAACAGTAGCTAGAAATAATGTATTGCTGTGTAAGTTTAATTTAGATTTTAATATGTCCATCAATGTTAAAATGCATGAGTCTGCAGTGTCCCTTACCTCATTCTCTCCTGGCAGCCTGTTCTGTTCATGAATGCAGCCATGGGAATCCAGCACAAGCTCCTTGTAGGAGATAAAGTCTGTAGGAATGTCCGTCTCTGGCAGCTTGTACTTCTCTATGTGACTGATCCACATCTTTGAAAGTGCCTGTAATGGGAATACAATGTCAATTTATTTTCTTCTGGTTCTGACTTTTGTAATATATGTACATTCAGTCTGAATACTTTCTCAGTTCTTGCATCCAGGTTGTATTCATAATTTTACCAAATTTGTTGCCATAACAACCACAATTTTTTTCCGGCTGAAAAAATAAATAATGATATTCATGATGTGTTTATTTTTCTCTATTCGCATGCTAAGGTTTACAAATTTAGTTTGGATACCTTTTGTGTTATCGCAAGATCCAGGTTGTATCTGTCATTTTACCTATTGTGGTGCCGTAACAATCACAATTTTTGTTGGACTGAAAAAGTAAAATGACCTGCATTATCTCCTTATTGCCCTCTATTCACATGCAAAGTTTCACAAACCTAGATTGGATATTTTTTCAATATTCTTTCCAAATGGACAGATGCTGGACTAAGGGTAAACCTATAGTTCCCTCTGGTGAAACCTGAATTACAAACTGTACAAGACTTCATCTCCTGGTGGACATTTTTACCTGTGTAAACCCGTGTCTCCATGAGTGAGGAGTTCTTCAGCCAACAACTAAAGTTTGTGACCAGTTAAGGTGAGGGATTGATTGAATATTAAGTGTCATTTCCATGCCACCGAGAGCTTATGACCCCTGGAATGAAAGTCAGATGTGCTACTAAATGAGCTAACCAGGTCTGGCCATAATTTAAATTAGAATTGAGCTAATCAGGCCAACCTTAGGTGTAGGAAGACTACATGTATCATGTGTTTCACCCCTTGTTGACTATGTGCCATGTGTGAACCTGTATAAACCAGTCTTCACAAGTGAAGAGTTCTTTAGGCAGCAACTAAAGTTTGCGACAAGATGAGCTGAAGGAAGACTACATGTACCATGTATTTCACCCCTTGTTGACTATGTGCCATGTGTGAACCTGTATAAACCCGTCTTCACAAGTGAAGAGTTCTTTAGGCAGAAACTAAAGTTTGTGACAAAATGAGCTGAAGGAAGACTGCAAGTACCATGTATTTAACCCCTTGTTGACTATGTGCCATGTGTTTACCTGTTTGAACATCTCCGGGAAGTCATACACGTATGTGGTGCCATTAGCCTGAGCCTGGCATCTCTTCAACTGCAGATGGTCCTTTGTCAGGTATGGAGTAGAGACCAGCAGCCCGTCCATGGTGCCTTTCTTGGAACCATACGCTTGAAGCATGATCTAATAATATATTGTAAAGTAACATTGTTTTAATAATTCTGCTCTAGACATATTTTGTAATAAATGATAACTGAAAAAAAAACAGGTTTATATTTAGATATGGCAAGATTTGCTGACCGACTACAATAACCTATAAATGAAAATCACATGAACTGTGTGCAAGTCATAAAATGTTAAACTAAGCAGTATGCTTGTATTTAATTGATCCGACGCAAAGCGATGTTCGGCCCACCCACTGACCATGTGGTGTAACTTGTCCAAGTAAATACAATGAAGTGTTTACGTAGAGCCTTTTCCCTTTTATAAAGAAAATGGCAGCCCTGGAAACAATATCGATCACTAATTGGATTATCAACTAATTTAACCCTTTACTTCATATAGACGCCTTTGGACACCTCTAATATAGACGTCTTTGGACACCTCTAATATAGAAGGCTTAATTATTGGATGAATTATGCTTATATTAACTGACGGAATGGAAAACAGTACAGGAAGGGTTCAGATTGCTTGTTACGGGCAATCTGAACCCTTCCTGCACTGTTTTTAAAGGCCTTCTGTGATTGGTGTGGGAAAACATGTATCTATGAAGTTAAGGGTTAAATGACAGCTTGCATTAGGTCAATTTTACAACTGAACAGTGTATCAGTGGTTTGTAGGCAATGACTCAACTGTATAACATGCATTTATTTGTTGACTGTCAATGTAAACACTGTTAGCTATTAATTCTGAAATAAAGGCCACTGAGCACTTTATTTAGTGCTGCAGATATGTATCAAGTGTATACCTGTCCAGTTCTGCCATCAGTAACCTCCCGGTACATCTTGATGTCCAGGTAGTAGCCGTTCTCATTGATCAGGTACAGGCGGATTGGGAAACTCTGTCCTCCAATCCTGAAACATGGACAAAATAACTAACAATGTATTCATCTGAATTGTAGCCTTAGCCCCAATTAACGCCCCCGTCACTTTTTGTGTCTAAGATTGTCAGCATAGAAGGACAGGTAATATTGGATGTATTCAAAATGTCATAATTGACTGGACACAAATATGACTATCCCTCCACTCAAAGGCTACATTACATTGTTTGTCCAAGTAAATACAATGTAGTGTTTACTTAGACTCTTATCTTGTCTATGGAAAATACTTGCTCAGAAACCAATACTGACTGCCTGCAACAGGTCTTTTGTCATACACTGTATTTGCGTTAAATTAATCAATGCCTTGGAAATTAAATATGTCACTCATGACAACATTTTACATTGAGCAGAAAACATCACCAAATTTCAAAGTGTGCTAAACTGCTGACAGGTATTAAGTAATATGTTTTGTCATATACGTACTGCAGTACCTCCAATGCCCTTTTTTGCAAATTGCATTGTCCACACGGGCATTATTTAGGACAAAAATGGGTATTATTCAGGACAAATATGGCATGCATGTTCACTATCAGTCAATACAAATATTTATGTTAAAAAAATGTGAAATGCTCAGAAAGAAGGTACCAAATCAGCGGACACAAAAATACTTTACCTGATGGAAAACTTAAGTTCTGCATTAAGCACTCGCAGCTTCAGCAGCCTGGTTCCATACCTCATCACCATACTGTAGACTGTTTCCTCCAACTGTTTGGGGATATAAAGGGAGATAATGACAAAATAATCAAATAACAGTTGGATAAAACTTAATTAAGTATCTTTGTGCGAAACTATAACAACTATACAATGTTGTCGTCGTATTGTGTTTAGCGCCATTTTCAACTATTTTTTAGTGTCTATTTGAAGCAGTATTCTGAGTGCTGCCACACTAAAGTACAAATGTATCGTGTCACACACATGGTATGATATCCATCCAATCACATTATACCGACACCAAGCCAACCAGACTTAGAACTATCCTCTAAATGCATAGTGCAAAGCGAAGAAGCTTCTAGTACCATTTTTCAATTATTTGGTATGACCCTGCTGGGGATCGAACCCACAACCTGTGAGGTGGATGCTCTACCTCTAGACCACTGCTACAGTAACAGTCCAGAGACATGTTACAGAGATAAGATTAAAGGTGAAGTACACTATTAACATTCTGTAATATCTATCCTATTATGTCATTGACATACAATTTTAACTTCCAAAAGCACCCTCCCTTCAAAAGCTATTTTGTCACATTCTAATATTCATGTTGCTCTTCAGAGATTACATTGTTTATCTTTTTTGAGCAGGTATAATGTTCTATCTAATATACTTTTTCTGAAACAATTCTTCTTTATCCTTTTTATTAATGCATTATAAGGTAATTTCTCAAAATAGTGTAATTCAACTAGATTGATTGATTGAATATTTAGCTTTTTTTCATGTCATTGAGGGCTAACTGACTTTCAGTTTACCTAACCAAATTTTCTTGGGATCCTGAAGATTAAATCAGTATTCAGGCACATCTATCAGCGGAAGTAACATAACTTTTCCACTTGAATCAGTGGTGAGAGACGAATGACAATGAGATGCAATGTGGTATATCAATAATCTCAGAGACTATGGCTGGGAAGAGAATCAAACACACAACCTCTGTGTTGACAGCCAGATACATTTTCCACTAAGCCCAGCCCGGCATGGCCATATTTACAATTAGAATTATGCAGAAGGATGTATTCACTGGCTATATATAAAGTGCTTCCATTTCAGAGAGGTCGATAATATCATAATAAAATCTGGACTTATCCTGACTTACCTTTCCTGGTTCTGTAAGAGTGAGCGTGGGAACAAAATTGAGGAAAATGTGGTTACAGTCTGTCTTGCTGGCCTGGAATAAGGTTATATCGTAACAATATTGTACATGCAAAGATAGCAGAACAGAACAATTAAATCATATATAATGGTGTTTCTATCAGACACTGTACTTTCAGAAATAAAATTTATCACAAAAGCTTATTTCAAGGTTAATTAACTCCAGCTCAAACCAGAAATATTAAAGGAATATATTATTTACCAATGGGTGACTGAAGGCCACCTCAAGTGAGTCCATGGCTTCCATCAGAGTCTTCTCCCCTTCATTGTGGAGGTAATCAAAGGAAGCTTCCTGAAAAGAAAACAACTTACAGTTAGACTAATAAAAATATTATCTTTCTTTTTATTTTATTCAAAATGCATTAAAATAAACATAAATTTATTATTTATTATTCCAAACACAGCAAATTCATTAAGCATGTTTGTTTTGAAAAATGATTGATTGATTGAATATTTAGCGTAATTTTATGCCATCGAGGGCTAACAGACAATCAGTTAACCTAACCACTGTTTCATGGTATCCTGAAAGGTTAACCAGTACTTGAGCACACTCCATCTATGCAAGCAACTTCCCCACTTGAATCAGCAGTGAGAGCGAAATGATAATGAGACACAATGCCGTATATCAAACCCACGACCCTGGATTGATAGTCAGACGCATAACCGAGTTCTAATCAGGCCGGGCTGTTTTGAAAAATGAAAACAAGATCATTGGTAGAAATTGTTGATGTTCACCTGGACAATTGCTTAACTGAAGTTAACGTCCCTGTCATACTGTTCAAAACATACTCTGGACAAGCAGAAATAACCAAAAATCTGGTACAAAAAGGAGAGACAGTTATGTCATTATTCAAGATAGAGTAACAATTGTTTTGCTCTGCACTTTCACACCTTGCCCTCTATTCACATTCCAAGTCATGTTGAATTCCCTTCAATACTTTTTAAGCTATGTTCCGGAAACAAATTTGACTAGAAATTTGGCAGCGGAAATAATCCAAAAGAATGTACAATTCTCATTATTTCTCAATAAACCTTCACCAAATTGTTAAACAGTGATTTTTACAATCTATAATATTCTCATTTCCTACTTATGACAAGTAAAAGAATCTTAAAATTTCATAATTACCTAGTTGTGTATAAGCTTATGTATATTTCTTCGACTGCAAAACAAATTCTTACAACTTAAACAAATCACGCTCAAAGTCTTCCTGGGTAGAACCAGAACTAAGCATACGCAGATAAAGTGTCTTGCACCAGGACACCACATGGCCGTGGGGGAGAATCAAACCCACAACCCTCCTATCACGGGTTTGTAGCTCTACCACTGGACCATGCGCTCCACTGATTACACAAATTTTACCTTTGTGATGAGATCAGAATGTCTGATGATACAACGAACAAACAGTCTGTAGTCCGTCACTTCCTGACTCTTGGCTACTTTCTGAAATAATATAAGAACATAGTAAGTTATACACCATATATCTGATATATCATGTACATTAAGTACAAAACTAATCTCCCCATCTGTAGATTTACCAATATGTTGAACTGTTTACAAACTTTCTTCTCACAGATTTCATATTTGTATAATATTTATTTATAACTTACAAAATTAATGAGGATGACAATTAATTTATGAAAGCAGTGCAGTAGTGTAGTAGATTGTTAACCGCTCCCGCCAGAGCAGGTTGCGGGTTCGATCTCCAGCTAGACCCCGATTCTTCTGAAAAAAAATAACACTCAGTACAGATTCTACCTTGGACACAGATTCAAGAGGTTTATATAAGCTTCAAGCTTTCTTCAAATTCAAGCCGAATTATATAAACATCATCTAATTGATGAATGAAAGGTTATAATATAATTTGCACTGAATTATCTGAGACTATTAATAAATATCTGAGCCACCCTATTGGGATTCAACTCCCATTGGTAGATGTATGCAACTTGGGACATGTGAGTTATACTAGCTGAGATAATAAATAATATACATAGAACTCGACTGACCTTTGCCTTGCCCATGTAAACATGCATTCTATAATTAGCTGTAGGGATAGCCTCCAACTCAAAGTTCCTCATTCTGTTAATCTCCAACTGGAAGGCCAAGCCGGGCTCCAGATGGCGGTAGATTCTGTCTTCATTGAACTAAAGTAACAAACATTTTAATTGACTAAACAAGGTTTAACCATAGTATTTAATAAACAAACCAAATTACCTTAATGAACCAATTAGCGTGAAAGGACGTCTCATTAATTTTTTGACTGCTTTGACTGAAACAGTGGAGCTTCAGATGCTAATGTTATTTTTTATGATTACTTTTTAATTGGGTTTTATGGCATGTAACAACTTTTTCATAACATTTTAAAAGTCACATGTAGCATACAAATTAATCCAGTTAGAATCAACTTCCTCCTGCAAGCTACTGGTAAAATTTCTCACTTAATCTTTATTCTTTTTAAATGGGGTTTAGCATCATTTTCAACACATGGAATGTTCTATATGGCATATCCATATTTTTTTGGTGGAGGAAGCCTCATAATGAATCTGAGTAGAACCACCGTCCTTCAGCAAGTAAATGGAAAGTTTTTCACAAAAAGCTTTTGGAGCGAGCCAGGCTCGAACCCACGACCTCAGCAGTGAGTGGTAAGTGGTTATTAAACATCAATGCTATAGACCATGCAGAACCCTTCTTAATCTTTAAACCAAGTGGGACCTAAAACCATTGTTTTTTTTTGTTATTTGAAATAGAAAACAGGTAATTTGTTAACTAAACAAGAAGCTGATGATAAAGGAAGTATTGTATTTTTTAAAAACTTACCTCAAATTTTGCTCGGAATGTGTAATACTTCGGTAACAGTTTCTGAAACAGGAGAATACGTGTCTCTTGAAATCAAGATAATTCATACACACCACTCAAATGCATGTGGATCACAGGATAGCTTTATTTGCAATCAAGTTATCAGAAATAATAGACTTACAAAATCAATTTTGAAACTAATATTGTTTTGTTTTTTTTGCTTTTTTTAAATGTATCGAGCGCAGCTTTGTTCAGTTCAGAGTTGGCAAGTACCAACATTTATAAATGCTCATTTAGTAAATAACCACTTAAAGCAAGGTGGTAATGTAGTGGATAGAGATATGACCTCTCAGGCTAAAGGTTAAAGATTCTATTCCGAACTTACCTGATTGGCCTTTCAAAAACAAAACTCAGTACTGGTTCTAGCAAGGAAGCAGACTCGAGAGTCACGCCAGGTTCATATCAGCTCTAAGCAATTTATGTATAAACTAGTCAACCTATGCAGCTAACAACATATCATTACTGCTATTTTCATATTGTTTGTGTACTCAGTTAATTTTCAATTAATACACAAAAGTTTTGTACAAACCTTCCTCAACACGACAAATGTGATCCGTCTGATTCCCCTTGCCACCATGATGCTGTTCTGTAGATATAAAAGTTTCATTAAGTTATAAATGACAAATTATGCAGATATGCAATTATTATCACTGTGAATATTATCATCAATATTGTAAGCCAGGCCAAATTAGCTCAGTTGGTAGCATGTCTGACTATCAATCCAATGGGGTCATGCATTTGAATTCCTGGCCAGTGTCCAGTGATGATTGATATACGACATTGCGTCCAATTGTCATTCGTTTCTCACCGCTGCTTCAAGTGGAAAAGTTATCAGTTACTTGCAGAGATGTGTGTGTTTGAGTACTGGTTAACCTTCCAGGATCTTTCAATGTCTAAATTATGAGTTTCGACTGTAGTTTAAAGACATGTAAAAGTTTGTTTGTTATCGCTTTACTCCATAGATACAAGTTTTTCCGCACCAATCACAGAAAGTCTTTGAAAACAGTGCAGGAAGAGTTCAGATTGCTCGTGACGAGCAATCTGAACACTTCCCGCACTGTTTTCCACTCTGTCAGTTAATATAAACATAATTCACTGAAAAATTCAAAAGCCTTCTATATCAAGTGTCCAAACGCGTCTATATTAAAGGTGTCCAAAGGCGTCTATATGAAGTAAAGGGTTATAGCAATTCCAATAACAAGACCATCAGACCTGGTGTCTTAGAGCCGTTCTGATATTCTCATAACATGCAACTGTAAGTGTATATGGTACCTTTTCCTTGCAGAAAGCCTGGAACTGTTGCGCTAGCTCTTCATCATCCATGGTAGCGGTGGACTGTATGGCAATGTTGATGATGTGTATGGGCTCACTGTTGTCAACACCCGCATCAGAGATACTCTGCATGGAGATTGTGTCCTCTTTACCTGATTCAAATGACATTCCATTCTCGTAGTCAGACAAGGGACTGTCCGGCAGACACTCCATCGTGAACATGTCCATTATGGAGCCAAAACATCTGGAAATGTCAACAAAAAAATACATCCAAAAAGTAGCACAACCAACTGCTAAAATTATCATCTTTATAACATGAAGAAATAATTATTCAATAGAGAATCCCATTATTTACACCTTACACATAATAGCTGCCTCCCTCACTCAGAAACACAATTACGGTTAGTTGTTGTTGTATTGTTTAACCCTTTACTTCATAAAGACGCCTTTTGACACCTCTAATATAGACGCCTTTGAACACCTCTAATATAGATGCCTTTGGAAACCTCTAATATAGAAGGCTTTTGAATTATTGGGTGAATTATGTTTATATTAACTGACAGAGTGGAAAACAGTGCAGAAAGTGTCACAAGCAATCTGAACTCTTCCTGCACTGTTTTCAAAGGCCTTCTGTGATTGGTATCTATGGAGTAAAGGGTTAAGCATCACTTTCAATAATTTTTCAGTTCTATTGAGACAGTGCCTACTTTAGACAGTATTCAAATGAAGTATATTGCCGCAGACACATGGTATGATACTCCACCAAGTCACATTATACAAACACTGGGATGGCCAGACCCAGAACTATTCTCAAAATGCCAAGTGCAAAGCAAGGATGCTCCTAGTACCATTTTTCAAGTCTTTGGTATGGCCCAGTCGAGAATCGAAACCACAACCTTCCGCATGTAAGACGAACACTTTACCACTAGACCACCGCAGCATTTAGAAAATGATTTTATATGAGTTGCTATTATGCACATATTATGAGATTTACACAAGAGATAGAAACAATTATTTCAATATTTTGATAAGCTTTGTTTAATACCAGTAAACAATTTACTTGGCCACAGTGTCATACTGTCTGATGAATACAGTAACTTTATCGTATGTTGCATTAAATTTTCATTAAGTGATATAAAATCGCTCATCGATTTGAAATTATTTTATACCCGACCACCAGAAGCTGGGGGTTAATTACTCTCACGCCAAAAATTTACTTAGACTCTCTCATAATGAAAAATTTATTTTTTTTAATCGTTGATTGATTAATTGAATATTTAGCATCATTTTATGCCAATGAGGGCTAATAAATGATCAGTTAACCTAACCACTGTTTCCTGGGATCCTGAAAGATTAACCAGTACTAGAGCACACCCCGTCTCCGCAAGTAACTGATAACTTTCTCACCTGAATCAGCAGTGAGAGACGAATGATAATGAGACACAATGTCTATTATCAATCATCAAGGAGATTGTTGCTGGGCAGGATTTGAACTCATGACCCCTTTTACAGATGCGTAACCGACTCAGCTAAATGAGCCCGGCAAAAAAAAAGGTGAAATATTATACCTGGTAAACTCATCAAATGAAGTGAATGCGGCCATCACCCCCATTCTCTGGGCTACTGGAGGCTCATCTAGCTGGTCTATGTGGGAGTTGTCGTCATCCAAGTTCATATTTTCTAAACTCATAACGCTGTTAATGCTTGATACGCTAGGAACACGTGAGTCCATACGCATTACCATCATCCTGAAATGTATATGATCTGATAAAAGTGGCTGTTACAGTCCCACTTCACATGAATTAGATATCACAGTTCTTACAGTATTATTATTCTTTTTTTGAATGTGGGTTTAGCACCATTTTTAACACATTTCAGGTTATATATGGCATATCCAGTTTTACTAGTGGAGGAATACCTAAACTGAGTCAGACTGAGTAGAACCACCATCCTTTGGCAATGAACTGGCAAACTTTCTCACATAAAGTTTTTTTGAACTTACGACCTTAGTGGTAAGAGGTAAGTGATCTTGAGATGACGCCTAAGACCACTCGGCCACGGAGGACCCTTTCTTACATTATTAAACCCTGAACTCATGGCACTGTTGATTAATCAGTCACCTGCACAACAAAATGTAATCATCAATATCCCCTGCCATCAGGCAATTTATTAAGATGTTATGTAACTTTAAAATAAAGACTACCTCACAGCAAAAGTCACTACCACACCATAAGGATTTAGAGTTGTGCTCCCACGGTAATAGAACAAATACTGAAAATGAAAATTCCCTCATAGCAAAAGGGTTGTGTATAAATTTCATTAAGTTACCTTAAAAGTTTTTTTAATCCCAAGTTTAAATCAACCCCAATTATAATGATTAGATGTAAACATAACACAATTTGTGCTTTATCTGCACAAAAGTTATAATCTTATCATAGAAAATAAAATCAAAACTTTTAAAATGATATTTAACACAAGTTTGCATTTATATTGATTATTTTATAAGGGAAAAATAGCGAAAATTGTCATAAAAATATGTACTGCTAGAGGGCGCTGCAGTACTATATAAACAAACCTAAACAAAAAACTGAAATTATTGATTATTTATCCTATCACGCAAGCTACCTTAAAAATGCCTACAACTTTCTGTTCAGTAAATAATTGAAACTTTATCGAATCATGCAGAGGAACATAATGGTTGATTCCGTCATTGTAGTTTATCTTATTTATGAAATATTTGTACACAGGTTGGCATTTTCTGTTTTATTTGTCAATGTTTTAGTATAACCCGATACTGGCCTATGACTGACTTTATCGCGGGCTGCGATTTAGTATTTGGTCAACAAATTTAAAGAATTTCACACTACAGAGACAAAAAATAAATGTGCCATTTAATTGCTAAGATAAAAAAAAAATATCGGCGATATAGGTGAAGCCTCTTTAGTTATCTCCTGCATTTTTTTTTGTGAAAGATAACAGAATAACAGCTGACATCTACTCTAACATAACTAAGATCACATTATAAAAATTTACCCATATAAAGGCAACACCTCCAATGAACTAATCGGTTACTAAATTGAATAATGTTCATGACTGTCCACCAAGAACCAAATATATATTTACAGTCATAATGACCTTAAACTTTGACCTGAAAGCAACTTACATCTAAACTTATCGATGAGGATGAAAGTGTAGGAGTACAACTGAACTCAGCTATCAAAATGAAATGTGTGACAGTGAGTCTCTGGCCTTACCTGTTGGGATGGGAGCGGGGAAGTACAAATCTGAATTCCACGACAAGTATACCATCCTCAAGCTCCCGTTGTACCAGGCAATTCAAGTCATAAGCTATGTAAGCCCTCCTAATGTATACCTGTAATGGAATTGAATAAATCAACCATGATGATGAATGGGGTTTTACGCCATTTTCAGCACATTTCAGGCTATATGTGGCATATACCCAGTTTTATTGGTCGAGGAAGACCTCAGAATGAATTTGAATATAACCACCTTACTTCCGCAAGCAACTGGCAAACTTTTTTTTATCAGAAACTTTTGGAGTGAGCAGGATTCGAACCTACACTCATAGTATAAAATAATTAATTTAGAAATTGAAGATGAATGGGTATTGTAGAGTACTTTGTGAGGTTTTTAGCAAAGTTTATCTTTACACTATTTCAATATATAAAACAACAAGAGCTGTCAGAAGACAACAAAGCTCGCCTCTGGGTGTCTTAAGTCCAAAAAGCGCCATAACTGTGCCAAAATGCAATACAGAGTTATGGTTCTTGTCTCTGTGTGTTCCATTGATGATTGTGAACACACATGCAAAGTTTCATTGACATCCAATGAGTGGTTGCTTAGATATCTGAAACTTGTACACAAAAGTTTAACCTGGGTGTCTACAGACGACGTCAACGACTACGATGACGCCGCTGGGGTCATGACAATAGCTCTCCTTGGACTTCGTCAAGGCGAGCTAAAAATGATAATTCTTTTATTGCAAATTGGGGGGAAAAAAGACACTAGACCAAAATGATTTTGTTAAAAAATAAAAGCCTATATTTTCCACGACATTTAATCATACACCAGTTAATGTATTATTTTAATCAAATAATAGATGTAAAAAAAAATAAAAATTAAATACTTTTGCGTAATTCTTGTAAAACCTACAATTTTATGCCAAAATTCATAGACAGGTATGTTGTTGAGGAGATATTACCAAAAAAAATGTACAGTAACTTGTTTTTTTTATTTCTGATATTGCATTTACATACATAAACTTGAATACTGGGAAGTTTCATCAAATCCATCTATAAAAAAAAAATAGACAAAAACTAGATAGAATAATGTGATTTAAGGCAGGAAATTCCAGCTATATGGATAAAAAAGTTTTATCAAATATATCAGTGTGACTACAAGTAAAGGTATAGGCTTACCTCAAGAGCTGCTACTCTCACCAAACCATTGTTGTGGAAGAAAAACTCCTGCAGTACATCATATATCGCAGACTCTGAATTTATCAGTTTCTGAAATATGCAAATCAGTGGTGGTATAGATGTTTGTTGATTTCCATTTGCTGGACATCTGAACCAGGACATTTAAAGAGATTCCATGTAGATATCAATACTGAATCATTAACTTGATTAAATGGAGGCTAAAAAGAAATTCAAAATTTATAATTATACTATCTTTGAAAAGTAATTAAAGCTAAAAATGAAATGTGTCCACTTCAGCAGTTTATTGCTTTATAAGCATACTAAAAAAAGTCATAAATCAATAAAATAAATTTAAAATTTGAGCCATGACTATAAATCAAGTACTAACTGGAATTAATTAATACATTATCTCACCTGTAAACTTTCTGGACAGAAATCATGGCCATACATATCAACCGCAGACAAGAAAATGTTTTCCATCTGATTGTGTCTCAGCTCATACGGGGGTTGATGGGCCGCTATGAGGACCTGGCGTGCCTTCAGAGCTACCTTGGAGTTGGCCGTCCTGTTGAGGTTGGTAAGCTCGGTCAAGATGGACACAAGGTCCTCTGTCAGACTGACATCTTTACCACACAGGTGCTCCTATAAACAATTCATCATGCAGCATATAATGGTTGGGGATTCTACAAAAATGGCCATATCTACCTGGGCCTTGTAATGGAAATTTGTAAAAATTATTGAAATGAAACCTAATTTTATTAAAATTCTATTTATGGTTCAACAGCCTTGATCTTTTGCCATTATTAATTCTTATAAAGAAAGTTTAAAAAATACCCTAATAAGAAATTCAACACCTCAATAGTCATGCCGTAGTTTAGATCTTTTGTCAGAACAAAAACAGTCATCCAAAGGGATAGAATTTTCTATTTTACCGAAAAAGTCAAAAAGATTCTTTTTCTTGCATACCAAATACATAGTATAATTATTTAACTTAATTTATCATTATATTTGTTACAACGATCGCTTTTAAGAGGTAACATCTATTTTATATATTACACCATCAATTAATCTAACATCATAGCACGAGAATGTTTAGGTGAGGTAGAAATACCTAAACCTAGTAAAATTGCTGATATCCTTATCAACTGTGCAAGAATAATAAATCCAGCACATCTTTTAACACTGTACTTACAATAAGCATTATAATGAGGAGATTTTTCTTCTGTACAGCAACGTTAGAGAAGATGTTACCAGTGACAACGGCCATGTCATCTTTGTTCTTCTCCATCAACTGGGCAACACATTTGTCATAACTCCCTGAAATTAAAAATGCCATTTAAACAAAAATTTAAGATTGTGTATCACACAACTACACTCCAGTACCCTTCCGTTTACAATCGAGTTAGTCCAGTTTATTGGTTTACCAAATGATCAAAGATTTTGTAAACAATGTAATTTGAATATTGTTGAAGCTGAAATACATTTAATAATTTGTTGTCCCAAATTTGATTATTTGAACATTTGAATTGAACGCATACATTAAAGAATCATGTGATACAAATCCTTTAAGTAAAATTGACCTACTGTAACAAAATAAAAGTACAATAATATCTCTCGGAAGGTTTATAGAAAACATGCTTAAAACAAGGAAAATTAAAACACTTATTTTCATTGCATTGATATAAGGAATACCGAGTATCTACCATGTTGAAACTGTGTCTCCACACGGAGATATTGTCTGAGTAGATCCTGTACCACACTCTTCATGTGTCCGCGAATACCATTCCTATACCTGCAACATCAACAATAAACATTCAAGTGACATTTGCAAAGTTGGTTATTGAACCTGGCACCAGCAATAAATAAGTTCTTACAACTTAAGACTAATCACGCTCTCCGCCTGCCTAGGTAGAACGGCTACAAAGCATATGTGGATAAGTGTCTTGTGCATGGACACTGCACATAGCCGTGGGGGAGGACCTTCCGATCCTGGGTCCAATGCTTTACCAACGATACATATACCAAGGTACCAGAATCATTCTCCATCATTAAAACACACATCCTACATGTGTGTTTGAAACGATGTTGTAAGATAGCATTCAATATCCTTTGATGTTTATCAAGTAATTATCATTTCTCAGTATCAAATTAATGAAATCTTTATCATAAATATTTTTTAATGGGGTTTTAATGCAATTTTCAATACATTTCAGGTTATATGTATACCCACTTAAATGAATCTGAGTACAACAACTGCCCTTCCGCATGTTACTGGCAAACTTCTTCACATGTTTTTGGAGCGGGCAATACCTTAGCGGTAAGAGGTAAGTGATCTTGAGAGGGTGCCTCAGACCACTTGACCATGGAGGACCCCTCGTTATCATCATAAATTCAAGGTATAAATATTTAACTAAATTCATTTGAATGACAGGTACTTGGAAATATAAAGGTAAATCTAAATTAGTGCTACCTTTGTACAAGTTCCACAATCCCCTGGGTATTCATAAAAAACACGTCTCTCTCTGCTCGACGTGTCAGCGTTGCAGCATGGCCATCAATCACATTGGCTATCTGCTGACTAGGGAACTGACTCAGTACTGACGTGATGTTGCTGGCATATGAGGCCAGTAGTTTACGTATGGCTTTTTCTACACGAGTTGGTATACGTCCTGATGTGACAGCTATCAATTCCTGTACATTATGTTAAAAGAAATTTCAAAAATTAATAGATTGTATATTATAACAAATATAGAAATATATAATATATAAGTTTCTTCTTCTGACCATTCATTTACTGTTTTTTCAATAGAAACTGCTTCAAGAGTTAAAACCTGAGACTCCAGGGATATAAGATACAATTATCTATTTATAATACAGGAACATTACCAATGTTTAACAATTGACTGACACAGGCTGTCAATCAAACAAGTTAACAATCCAATCAGCAATCTATAATGGTTGCTACTATGCCATTTTCCTTAGACAAACAAACAATATCTTAGTAAACACTATATTGTTTATACTTGGACAAGCAATACCACGTGGCCAGTGTTCTCGCATCATCTCAATTACTAGGTTATTGCCAGTATGTTACAAATTATTGCTTACCTGTAATTCCAACAGCGGAAGGGATGAATCTTTAAGACACTGTATGAGGGTGGTGACAGATGATTGTAGTTTGCTATAGAAATAAACTTCAGGGAGAACGTATCCTGCCATGATACATTCCAGTTCTTCCAGGATTCGCTGTGACACCTGGTGCAGTTTCATACCATGGGTGGGTGGATTTTCTGAGCTGGGTAGCTTATCGTTACAGGGTCGTGCCTAATGGTAAAGAGGTGTTTGAAAAAAGCAAGAGATTTTTACTGTAGTTTTAAAGATAAAGTTAACTTTATATGTGGAGTTCAAAGTTGTTTTAAACTTAATTATTTTACATTGATTGTGAAACAATTCTTACAACTTCGACAAATCACGCTTGAAGTCTTCCTGTCCTGGTAGAACCAGTTCTAAGAATTTTGCAGATAAAGTGTCTTGTTCAAGGACACCACACATAGCCCTGGTGGAAGATTGAACCCACGACCCTCAGATCTTGGATCTGATGCTCTACCACTGGACCACACGCTCCACAAGTTCCATCATCACTGACAACATATGTAATCTGTCAATAGTAGTATCTATAATTAATATGCAACAGACTGGACACTCACAATAAGAGTCACTGAAAGATTGTGAGTTAGCAAAAGTCCCTGTTTATCATTCAGTAGAACACATTGTGTATTACATGTAGTTGCAGTAAATATATAACATATTGTGTAATATAATATATACTTATTCATTATAGCTCTATTATGAAACATGTTATTTCAACTCAAGACAAATCCCGCTGGATGTCTTCCTGGGTAGAACCAGTACTAATATGCATATAAAACATCTTGTTTCAACAACACAACAATCAGCTGTGGCAGAAGATTGAACCCATGACCCTCCGATCCTAGGTCTGATGTTCTACCACTGAACCACATGCTCTGCTAAATAACTAACCTGAAGGACCCTGGTGGGGTCATCTAGCTGTAAATTAGCAACCACACTGCCGGAGTCGAGCACTGCTCCTGGACGCTTCACATAGTGGATACTGAAGTCAGAACAAAGGTTTTACTAGTTATTAAAGATCCACATACAGGGTTGTCAAAATGTTTCAAAGTAGAAGTATTAAATTAAGAAGTAGCAGTATCCAATTTGTGAGTGCCACTGGCACGAAACGAGCGGCGAAGATGCGCCAAATTCAAAGTAGACATTGTGGCTCATTTTGACAACCATGCACATATGTGTATCATGATGTACTCATACAGAACTTGGTTGCTTTTCCCATATAATTTGTAATCTTTTTTTATTTCTACCTTTTTTCATATTTCTCAAATCGTCAATCTACACTGATCTATTTATAGTTAATATTTTTTCAAGAGTCATTTCACTATGGAATTCTCTTCTAGAATCTACTGTTACCATGGCTGCAGTATATTCTTTATGTCAAAGCTTAATTAGACATACAAACTGAGAGTTGTATATACACACAACTCTCACATCATATTTGTGGTCAATTTAAATGATAATGTCAGTAGTAATTTTTATTTTTTTAAGAATTTAAAGACACTGTACTTAACTTTTATTATATAATTATAGTTTTTGACTGCATATACACCACCATCCTATGGTTAAAATTGATCGCTGACAGCAATGACAGACAATGACATCATGTAATCTGGGTGGTTCCGTTGGCAACTATGGTTCTACATAGGAAACTGAGCAATTCACAAAACCTTTCGTTTTTGTTATTAAATTTAACATTCTTAGCAAATTTCATACCAACAGTAGAATAGATAACAATACACGTATATTAGAGAACTAGCAAAAATTGTTTTATATTTTTCTGTTTCTATATATTTTTTTTTTATACATAGATGTACAATGGCAACATAAACGTACCAGCCACTCTCAGTGACACGCAGCTCCATGACCATCTTCATCACCTCCATCTCCGCGTACACATCTCCACTGAAAACATGACCGCCATCCTCCACTACAAAACTGATCAACTTCCCTGCTGAGGGAGACCTGATCATCAAATATACAAAATTAATACATGAACAAATTATACCATTTGGTTCATTTTTCTATTGTCTAGTTTTATACAAAACCAGAGACCCAAATTTATTAAAAAAGTATTGTCATGCAATACAAAGTCCCCAACCGGTTGACAACAATATTTGAAATAGGTTTTAACATTTACGTACTGTTGATATTTTGAAAGTTGTTTACATATGGAAAAAATGCTTAAAACTAGAAATATCACTGGAGATGATGAATACCCCCAGATAGCCCCGATACAGTTATTGCACCTTTTGCTGCCTGCTTTGACACAGTGAACCAATTAAAGTAAGCAATCATTTTGTTCAGTGTCAATGAAATCCAGTCAATGGTTGTCGAGAAACAGTGACCACAAAAAAATGTCTGAAAAATTCAAAAGGCCATAACTCATTGAGAAGATGGTTGGTTGAATATTTAGCGTCATTTTTATGCCATCGAGGGCTAACAGACGATCAGTTAACTTAACCACTGTTTCCTGGGATTAACCAGTACTCGAACACACCCCATCAAGTAACTGATAACTTTCCCACTTGAATCAGTGGTGAGAGACGAATGATAATGAGACACAATGTCGTATATCAATCATCACGGAGACTGTTGCCGGGCGGTGGATTCGGAACTCACGACCCCTGGATTGTTAGTCAGACGCGTAACCGACTGAGTTAATCGGGCCCGGCTCATTGAGAAGACAACAAAGCTTGCAGATGGGATTAAACTCACCACCCATGCAAAGATTAAGATTGGAGGCAAACACCAAAATTTAAATGCAACTAAACGCAAAAGTTTAACCTGGGAATCTACAGATGAAAAAATTTAAGCCCAAAAGAACCATAACTTTGCCAAAATGCAACCCTGAGTTACGGTTCTTGTCTTTGATGGTGAACACACATGTGAAGTTTCATTCATATCCAATGAGTGGTTGCATAGATATCTTACCTGATAAAAAACTTTAACCTGGGTGTCTAAGTCCAAAAAGAGCCATAACTCTGCCAAAATACAATCCAGAGTTATAGTTCTTGTTTCTGTGTGTTCCACTGATGATGGTGAACCCACATGCGAAGTTTCATTCATATCCAATGAGTGGTTGCAAGATACCTTAAACTTTAACGCAACTAAACGCAAAAGTTTAACCTGAGTGGCTATGTCCATAAAGGGCCATAACTCTGCAAAAATGCAATTCAGAGTTATGGTTCTTGTCTCTGTGTGTTCCATTGATGATGGTGAACACAAATGCGAAGTTTCAATCATATACAATGAGTGGTTGAATAGATATCTTAAACTGAAATGCAAAAGTTTAATCTGGATGTCCACAGACGCCACCACCGCCGGAGTCATGGCAATAGCATTTCTTGGACATTCTTCCTGGTGAACTACATGTATAAAGTATTTGGGCGCAACATGCTGACAAGATGCACAACTAGGCTTGGTACCAATCACCTTTGTGAGGTGTCAATGAATTGCAGCCAATGGTTGCCGAGAAAAAGCTACCACAAAAGAAATGTCTGAAAAATTCAAAGGGCCATTACTCATTGAAAAATTTTCCGGGCGCAACATGCCGACGATGTGCACAATTAAGCTTGGTATTAATCACTCTTGTGAAGTTTCATTGAATTGCAGCCAGTGGTTGCCGAGAAATAGTAACCACAAAAAATATGTATGCAAAATCCAAAGAGACACAACTCATTGAAAATTTATTCTCACGCAACATGCTGACAATATGCACAACTAGGCTTGGTACAAGTCACCCTTGTGAAGTTTCATTTAATTTCGGCCAATGGTTGCTAAGAAATAACGATCACAAAAAATGTCCAGACAGACCGACAGACGGACCAACCAGTGAGCTTGACTCCTATATAGTCCCCATATACTTTGTATCTGAGGTTATAATTAGTCACAGGAAATATGAACAGGTACGTTGGATTAACAATTACTCTATAGGTATGATTTGACTTCATTTCATGCTAGACACTTCTGTGTAGTATATAGAAATTCACAGCCTCCCTGTGTAAGTCCTGTATGTGTGTGACCTTCAACCACCAGGCAGTCGCACCCACCTTAAAATTGTAGGATCATTTTCTTTCAGTAGTACACAGGTCTGGTTGCCAATGGTGACCCTATAGTTGCTGACCTGCTCCTTCATGTACGTGGTGTAACTCGAGCCATCAATTGACAGTAACAGACCGCCGTCACTCAGCCTGTGGGCCTCCAACTCCAACATAGAGTCATTCATACACAAATAATATCTGACTGGGCCAACTTTCACAACCTGCAGTCATAAAACAAGGAATGTCAACACTGTATGAGGAAAAGTAGGCCACTGTATACCTGGTTCACAAAAACAACTGTGATTACTAAATACATGTATGATATTGTATATCTTTTTTAAATTACCATTTTGATTTTTTCAGATATCTTTTTTGTTGTTGATTTTATTCATTAAATAAAACAATCTTCCAGTACATTTTACTTGAACAACTTTAAAGTTTGCTTACTTACAGTACTGGTCATTTCACTCAAGTAAATTAGTGAATGAATTTCTATATTGAATTCAGGGGCCCTAAACTCAGATCCAAGAGTGCTGTGCCATGTTAGCTCAGCCGGTAGCACATTTGACTATCAGTCCTAGGGGTGTGAGCTTGAAATCTTCTCGCAGCCGTCTCTGTGATTGATGTACGACATAGCATCTCATTGTTATTCATCTGTCACCGCTGATTCAAGTGGGAAGGTTATCAGTTACTTGCAGAGATGGGGTGTACTTGAGTACTAGTTAACCTTTCAGGACCCCAGGAAATAGTGGTTAGGTTAACTGACCATCTGTTAGTACTTGATGCCATAAAAATTATGCTAAATATTCAACAAATTAAGATCTAAATGAGAGAAACTGCAACAGTTGACAGTTTGGCTCTCTGTAAATTCTTATTAAAGCCGTATTGTCATGACAATTGAATATTCAAGAAGAGAAAATGGAAGAGTGCATTACATAAATATAATTATAAACTTGACAACGATATTTCTTTACCTGTAAACAATACTTGACTCCCTCATATATAAACTCCACATCGACTATGTTCTTCAGGGAGTTGGCAGGTAGAATCTGACCTCTGAAAATATATTACATGCTATTATTTAATCTGACTGAAACTTTTATATGACCTTAATGCTTGAACCCTTTACTCCATATACATTTACAGGAGAAGAGTCCTCAGAGTTCAAGGTCAAAACAAGGTCATTTATTTGGTTAAAGGTACATTTTCTTTATATTTTGATAATATGAAAGAGCAGGAACTGTTCTGATTAATATGAGCAATCAGAACTGGTCTAAGTTTCTTCGCTGGAGGTGTGCGCCTATGGAGTAAAGAAATGTAGGACAAAAGCCCCTTGGTCAAAAAATATACACATGAACTAAAGGGTTAAAAAGGGGGATAAACTCCATTTTCAACCAAATCTATTAACCCATGTCTTTTTGTGTGACAATCATTTTGAGCAATGAATTCATTAACTATCTCAGGTTTTTGTTGGGTTTAGCATTTTAGACCTTTATAACTTTAAGAGTAAATTCTTACCTCTCAAGAGATGCCTGGAAGTCCTGGAAAGCAGACTGTATTTTGTTATCTGCTATGTGTAACGCCCCACATATCACACCCAGCATTGTGTTGGGTTTCTCAGCCTGGACCTTCTCAGCTATCAGCTTATCAAGCCAACCTGTCGTTATCTTGTTAACCTGGAAGCTGTCTGTCTCTAGAAGTTTGGTGAGGTATTCAACAGTTGTCCTGAAGTCACCTCGGATTGACAGCTCCTTCAAGGCTATCACCATGTTTCTGAGATAAAACCATAAAAGACATGTTACACAAACAGAAATACAGTCAAACGTCTGTCTAAAGCAGCCAGTCAAGGGAAGGAACAAAAATGGTATTTTAACCCTTTACTTCATATAGACGCCTTTAGACACCTCTTATAGATGCCTTTGGACACCTAATATAGAAGGCTTTTGAATTATTGGTTGAATTATGTTTATATTAACTGACAGAGTGGAAAACAGTGCAGGAAGTGCACTGTTTTCAAAGGCCTTCTGTGATTGATGCGGGGAAAACACCTATATATGGAGTAAAGGGTTAAGACAGGCTGTTGCTTGATACAGGTTCATTTGCTCTGAAAACATAGAAATGGGAAATAACAAATGTGGCTGCTTAAGACAAGTAGCTGCTTAATAAAGGTGACCGTTTGCACAGGTTTGACTGTATCCGTTAATCTAGACCATGCTTTATGTAGTTTATCAAGTAACAACGTCAAGTTTAAATAAAATGAAAATTGCATAATCTTTTACAAATAGATTACTAGTATTATAATTATATACCTACTTTATAAAACAAAATTAAGCAATAAACAGATATCATGAGACTTCAACTACTGTTTTAATCATAGTTATTTTACATCGATTGTGAATTGAACTCTTACAACTAAGACTAATCACTGTCTTCCTGGGTAGAACCAGTACTAAGCACATGTGGATACAGTGTCCTACTAAAGGACACTACACATTTCCGTGGCAGAGGACTAAACTTACGATCCCAAGATCCAAGGTCTAATGCCATACTAAAGGACCACATGCTCCACATAAACAAAAGACAATGATTTCAGATAACCAATACCTGTGAATCCCTGAATGTCTACCATGTAAGATCTGCCATACTGTACATGTATGTATCTTCTTACTTGTCCAGTATTAACTCTTTCGCTGCCAATTTTATTGGAAAACACTTCTCAGTGCCAAATATGTTTTCCAAGAAAATCATTCAAATACGTACATGTATATATGTACCAGAGCTTCTAAATTCATTGCTTTTTACTAATGTTGATATTGTTATGAATTTTTAGGACAAACATATATATTGTACTTTTTATTTCTCTCTTTATTTAATTAAAATGTGCACAAATGACCTTGACTTTAAATGCTATTGCTATGTATCCAAGTAGTCATGTTGCCGACTGGCAACATTGGCATTTGGTGGTGGATCGCCAAGCGGTAATATTGGCAGGGAAACAGTTGATGGTTTATCACCAAGTGGCAATATTGGCAGGGAAACAGTTGATGGTTTATCACCAAGTGGCAATATTGGCAGGGAAACAGTTAAAACTATTCACGTCACTTACTCTCTTGCATCCTCCCTGTCTTCTCCCCAGGAGAAGCAGTGACCAAACTGAGAATCAGCAAACTCGTGGAGCCCTCCAGATGCTGCCACACTGAAGTAACCCCACACATTCTTGCTACTGCGGAAATTTAACTCTTGTACAGTACCCGAGCTAGGTTTGAAACCCTTGAATAGAAATAACAATTTTATGTAACTTTATTTTTCACAGAATATTTCTAAGCAGTTGTGTTTATTCACTGTGTGTTTTAAGAGAAATGTTATTTGAATATAAATATATATCTAACAATAAACAAGGTTGCCATATTAGTCATTAAGCCAGATTAATTGGTTTTTGTATTATAGCTCTAAAGTCAAGGATATTTCAACAAAAAATGTATCTGTCTTCACACAAATGCCCCCTCTATTGATTGAAATTTGAATGAATGCGGGTGCTTCAATAGCGGAAAATAGTGTCATAATGATGAAAATGGGGGAATGTTTCATAAATTAGGGGGAAAAAACATATGTTTTAGGGAGGGGAATATAGTGAAAAAAACACACTGAGTGGTGGGGGCATAAAAGCATTATACTGCATATTAAGATGATAACTTCATTTACGTGTCTCTATAAATTGTCACTACTGGATCAGTAGAATTGGAGAACCTGTGGTCATCTGCCACTTGAGTACAAAAACAGGGGAATGTGAAATTAAATATTTGTGGAAGGAAGTTTTACCTCATCCGGGTTTTCACTTGTAATTCTTGCAGCTATCACGTGACCTTTAGGCCTTGGCTTAATGGAAGGCTTGGCAAAATTGATTGTCTTTTGACCAAATGGATTCTCATTGTACATGCAGCGTATATCCTTCATACAATATAGAGGCAATCCCATGGCAATCTGAAATACCAAATGCAGCAAATAGAGACACTTACACATTACTCTTTATTTGGATTTAAAACCATCTTAATACATTACAGGACATATTTGAAGTCTTTATTAATATTACCGTTATTATTATTATATGGCATCCACATAATTTATTGTTCGAGAAAGATCCTCAAACAAATATGAATGAATACAGGTAGTGCCAACATCTTCCCGCAAACAGCTGGCAAACCTTGTGTACAGACAGAACTGGACTCAAACTCACGACCTCAGCAAGACATATAAATGATCTTGAGACCACCAAGGAGAGATTACGAACCTTTTAAGTTCACTAACTTAGTCTGAATTGGATACTGCAATACTATAACAGTATTCGCTGATGAAGCATTATATATGATAATATTCTGGAATATCTGCAGGAGTATTTAATACAACTCATGTTTAACATCTGAACAACACCTGTTTGTATCTATGCCAATTCAATATTCCAAATTTAGTCAGAATATGTTTGTATACCTGTAACTGTAGAGCTGGTAGATTAATATCCGCCACCATCTCAGTACACGGATGTTCCACCTGGAGACGGGGGTTGAGTTCCAGGAAGTAGAATGTCTCATCATCGGCATTGTAAAGGTACTCCACAGTGCCAGCGCTCACATAACCTACCATCTTGGCCAACTTTACTGCCGCCTGTAACATAATATAACAAACACTTGTTTTGATTGATTGATTGAATATTTAGCATCATGTTTATGCCATCGATAGCTAACAGATAATCAGTTAACCTAACCACTGTTTCCTGAGATACTGGAAGGTTAACCAGTACTCAAGCACATCCAATCTCCGCAAGTAACTGATAACTTTCCCATTTGAGAGAAAAATGAAAATGAGATGCAATGTGGTATATCAACCATCACAGAGATCGTGGTCGGGTAGGGATTCAAACTCAATTGAGCAAAACGTGATGAAGATAAAAGCAACTGAACGTCATACTTAGATTCCTAACAAGTTTGGTTGAAATCAGTTGAGAAGTTCAGGACGGGTAGTGTTGACAAAATGTTCAATAAAAAAAAGTCAAAGATTAAAGATCCATAGTTCCACCAATTATTTATGGCCCAGAACAATTATGTTTTTTTTATTAATCAATAATGACCAATTTGGGCATTACAATAAAGAGATATCCAACTTATGTTCCATTAACTCAATTACCATATAGCTACTACATGTATACTATAAGATAAGGTTTAACGCCATTTTCAACACATTTCAGGTTATATATGGCATATCCAGTTTTATTGGAGAAGGAAGAGCTCAGAATGAGTTTGAGTAGAACCACCGTCCTTCCTCAAGTAACTGGCAAACTTTCTAACATAAAGTTTTTGGAGCGAGCAGGACTCAAAACCTATAACCGTAGCGGCGAGAGGTAAAGGATGGTGAGATGACAACTTAGACCAGTGAAGACTCCTTTTTGCATAAGGTACAGTAAATCTATGAATATTCATTAGTTCTACTGATATGATTATAAGATTACTACTGCATTTACTACAAGAATGAATTGACAATATGCACAATCGGATTTCAAATCTATGAATATTCATCAGTTCTACTGATATGATTATAAGATTACTACTGCATTTACTACAAGAATGAATTGACAATATGCATAATCGGATTTCAAATCTATGAATATTCATTAGTTCTACTGATATGATTATAAGATTACTACTGCATTTACTACAAGAATGAATTGACAATATGCACAATCGGACTTCAAAATAAAACTGAAATGTTTGGCCAAAATTGGTTACAAGATTCAGAAGTAGTGCAGATGAAATTTACCATTAAAAATTATGGAAGGAACATAACTCTGCCAAGCATTGATGGACCAGAATGCAATGACAATATGCGCAACTGAACTTCATACTGATACTCCCTAGAAAGATTGGTGAAAATCAAATGAGAAGTTTAGGAGCAGAGCTGACAATAAAATGGGACATACAAACTGATGGAATGAAAAGGCCAAAACTAGATGCATCCAACCCTATATTTTTTTCATAACAAAAATAATAAGACTGTTTTAATGCCATCACTAGCACAGAAAAGTGTTTGGCAATACTACAATGACTGATGTCAATTCCAAAAAAACATAGTAAACATGGGGATCACACCCACACTGAGAGAGACTCGAATCCATTAGACGAAAAAAACGTGTACTCCAGACTGAGCTAGTAAGTCATCTATATAACCAGGAAGAAGACAAATCTACCATGACTATGCCAGTAACAACATCATGGATTTTACCCACATTTTCACTCCAAGATCAAATATGTTACATGTACATTACAATTACGAATCCTCACCTCCTCCATTTTCCTAAATGTCGCGTGTGGTGCTATCGTTGTCGGAGCTTCCTCTATGATTTTTTGGTGGCGCCTCTGTATTGAACAATCGCGCCCAAATAAGGAAATGGCATTTCCATAGTTATCAGCCAGCAATTGGACTTCTAGATGACGTGCCGCCTGGGCCATCTTCATAATGAATATTGGTGACCCAGGAACTTCTGTTTGGACCTATCACGGGATAGATAACAAAAATATAAATTTGTGTCATAATTACATACATATAAACATTTACTGTATTGAATGGTGATTAACCCTTTACTCCATAGATACACGTTTTCTCACACCAATCACACAAGGCCTTTGAAAACAGTGCGTAACAAGCAATCTGAACACTTCCTGCACTGTTTTCCACTCTGTCAGTAAATATAAACATAATTCACCCAATAATTCAAATTTAGAGGTGTCCAAAGGCGTCTTTATTAGAGGTGTCCAAAGGCGTCTATATGTAGTAAAGGGTTAATGTCCTTTCAAAATTGTTCATTTACATCATCAAGGTATGTGTATGTTTTTGAGACAAAGTAAATCTGTAAATCAAAACGTTTTGTAAATAACTTTGCCAAGTTTTTTGCGTGTATCTTGACCTGATGGCTGGATGTTGTATCCATAATTTGTAGTTGTTATACTTTATTTTCTCACCTAAAAAAGACAAATAATAACTGCATCAAAATGGAGATTGATTATGTTTAAATAATGAAGCAACATGCCAATTTGTGATGTCTTTGTAACTATGTGAGATGTCTTTGTTTCAATGTAAGATGTCGTACCCTTGCGAGACAAAACAATGAAAATGAGATGTCTCAAATCTCATGTGACCTGGTTTACCCTGTCTATTGGGCGAGAAAGGTTTTTGATTGCTTTAACATAGCCTGGTGTAACCATCCCACCAAATCTCTAAATGCTGAGCAACATGTCTATTAAATAGGAATACCTTTATGAATACTTTATTTATTTATTTTATATATTTTTTTGAGTGGGGTTTAACATTTCAGGTTATATATGGTATATCCAGTTTTATTGGTGAAGGAAGATCTCAGAATAAATCTGAGTAGAACCACCGTCCTTCCGCAAGTAACTGGCAAACTTTCTCACATAAAGTTTTTTGAGCAAGCAAGACTCAAACCTACAATCTTAGTGGTGAGGGGCAAGTGATCTTGAGACGGCGCCACTACTTGGCCACATAGGATCCTCCTGCTGTGTTTAAATGCAAATATATCAAAATATGAAAACAAACTCTGTATCGCAAGAGTATTCTAAGGTACATTTGTATGGATAAGATTAAGGCTCTTCTGGTTTTTATATTCAGTAATGGCACAATCACAGCAAGTATGTGGAATTTTAGGCATATTAATAACTAGGAAAACTAAACAAATTTCAAGTCTATAAAATCAGAATGAATGAACACTGGTTCATGCATGCATGTTGAATTCACCTTTCACATTATCCATTTTGTCTTATGCGCAAGTGCTATTTACACTTTAGTTTTATCCGACACAAATTGTTTGCCAAAAACTATGTACAGTCAAACCTGTGTGAGCAGTCACCTGTATTAAGCAGCCACCTGTCTTTAGCAACCTCATTTTCTATTTCCCATTTCTATGTTTTCAGAGTAAAATAACCTGTATCGAGCCACAACCTGTCTTAATAGGCCACTTTTGCTCCTTCCCATGACTGGCTGCTTAAAACAGGTTTGACTGTAGGTCTTTTTACATGTTTAATTCTTAATCCTTAATATACATAGATATGGAGATAATTATTTGTGAATAGCCAAGACATAAATGTACAGACCAGACTACGGCAAGTGCGCCTAGCTACAATATATATATATTAAAGTTTGCTATACAGCTCACCTGTCTATACAAGTTATGAAAATCGTTAGCACTTTCTGCTTTTCTGATACCCTTGCCTCCTCCACCTTCAGATGCCTTTATCATGACAGGGAAGCCAATCTCCTGGGCTGCCTTCAGACCCGCATCTGCATCTACCACACATCCTGTAGAGGGAAAATGTACATAGAGTTGATATCTACCACATATCATAGAGAAGCAAAATATGCACAGTTGACATTTTTGGCATGGAACGTTATTATCAGGACTGGTACTGTAATGACTTACTATCCTTACTTCACTACCTTATAATTCATGTCTATATATAGACAGACTGGGTTTAAAACTGTTTCCAGAACACTGCCACTATCAATTACCACAGCACAAATACCACACTCTGTCTCAGTATACTACTAACCAGTTTAGGTGTCCCAGCCCTGGAACTATCCTATAAATGCTGGGTACAATACCATACTGGATCCATTGTAGGATCAAACACTCAACCCTAACATGTGAGGGTGACCCTCTAACACTAGGTCATTACTGCATGCTAATGAATTGAGTTGTTGCTTTGCGACCACTAAAAACAGGAGTAGGTAACATGGAGCTATCCTAGAGAAAATATAGGGACAAGTTCATTCTCCAACCTCCTTTTTCATCTGATTCTTCAACATGCTCATATGAATAATTTCTATATGTGTCATGCCCACAAACACACCAATGAAGCACAATGTAACCATTAACAAAGATTATAAAGTTTATGTAAAAATATAGAAAAGAAAAGAAAAAAGAGAACCAAAAACTACATTGCAATTGTACTTCCCCCACAAAGCTTCTGGATGATTAAGATTAAATCAAAAATTTCTGATTCGTAATTTCTCGAGATTACAGATGGTAATAAAAATTATGTTTGAGAAATGAATATAAATTGATTACAACAACTGTCTTAAATTATTGATTTCAATCAGTAAAACCATGCAATTTTCAACTGTCAAGATTAAAGACCATTTCAAATATAACACAGTAGTGTGGAGCCCGTGGTCCAGTGGTAGAGCACCGAACCTATGATCGGAGGGTCGTGGGTTTGATCCTCTGCCATGGCTATGTGTGGTGTTCTTGAGCAAGACACTTTTACCGCATATGCTTAGTACTGGTTCTAACTAGGAAGACTTTGTCAATTTGAATGACAACTATATCCACGCAGGATTAAACTTTTTAGTATGTCCTGACCTACAACACATTTTCTGTGTGGCAACTTTCTTAATGGTGACATGAATAAAACTTTCAGAAGAAAGTTTCATGAAAATCCTTCAAGGGATTAATGGGAATATATCAAAATTGTAAAATTGGCAAAAACATTTTTTTTCCAATATACCTGTATATACACTCACTGACCCTGCATTGCCAAAAAGATACCTATTTAAACATGCCAAAATAATATATTGAAAAGGGATTTCCGAACTTGAGCTATGCACCTGGATTAGACTAAAATAGATTTCCCGCTTAAAATGGCAACATATTTTGTGACGTATTAAATGAGTCACGTGATTTTATTTTGATTTCAATTTGATCCGTTATACAGATTTACACGTAGTAAAAATTGTTCCATCTTAGAAAGAGTCCTTTTGATGATGCAAAGGTCATCAAACAATATTCAAATGCTGTCTATTTTCAGAATGGGGATTTCATTTAAAGTTTACTACTCCAATTTACATATCGATTTCGATAATTATTTTATTTTTCAAGACTTTTTTAACATTTTATCCTGTTTCACTCAACATTTTCTAAAGTTTTACTTAAAAACCTAACTCAATTTTGACTGGTTATTTATTTATTATAAAATCAATATCAATGAATCCATATACAGTTTTACTGGAACCAGTTTTAAATCATGATCACATGGCTGCTTTTTTAGATTCAAGTATTTAAGCATATACTTAGATATGTTGGTGAAACAGGAGCAAGGTGTATAAAGAATTTCAATCCAGGGCTTGTTGTGTTTATTTATCAATATCAAGATTGTTCCGTTCAGCTCTTACCTTTCTTGTATATGTCCTGAGGTACAGTAATGAATTTGCCTTTTTTCTCATCAGACTCGGACCAGGTCAGTTTGAGACCAGACCCACTCCAGGGCAAGGTTGGAACACCAGCTGTCTGAGCCAGGATGGATGAGGCTATCTTGTCACCTAGAGCCCACATGGCATTCTCAGGAGGACCTATCAGGTGGTATATCAGGTGGTTTATCAGGTGGTATACAGTTGCAACAAAATAAATTGATTTGAATTGAAGTTTATCCATTTTAAAGACTTTTTGTGTAAAGAAACATGGCAAGTATTCATAGTGAAGGATAAACAATATTTTCAGATGCAATCAGAACTCAGGGTGTTAATTAACCTCAGTCTTAACTGAAGTATCCAAACAACATTCACATAGGTCTATTCAGTTATAAGAAATAACGTTCTTTGTCAATTTCTCTAATATATATTTAGTAAAGTAGGTCCCACCCCCAGGGCCAAACCGTGAGACCTGGGGACATGAATCCACAATTTTTATATGGGACCCATATACGTCAATAATCATGCTCACCATTTATTCCCAATCCTTCCTATATTGAGAAGAAGATTTTCAAAGTTTACCTTGAATTTGGCTGTTTTGGCCCCATCCCAAAGGCCCCAGGGGCGTGGTGACTATGCCCCATCCCCAAGGCTCCAGGGGCGTGGGAACTATGCCCCATCCCAAGGCTCCATGGGCGTGGGGGCTATGCTCTATCCCCAAGGCCCCAGGAGCGTGGGGACTATGCCCCGTCCCAAGGACGTGGGGACTATGCTCCATCCCCAAGGCCCCAGGGGCGTGGGGACCATGCAATTAATAATTCTGATTCACCCTTAGGTACCAAAGCTGCATGCAGTATTTAATCACGATTGAGGGCACGGTTTTTGAGAAGTAATTGAAAATGTCAATTGTTTAGGGACAGACGACACACTACAACGACAAAAGGCCAAACACAAAAGGTCCTTTGAGACAAAGTCTCAGGTGACCTAATAAATATCTACTAGATGAAGTTGTAGTTAAAACCCAAGTCTTCAGCAGTGAGAACGTTTTTTGGAGAGCGCCACTGAATGTTTATGAAAAAAACACACATGTCAAACAACAATATTAAATCAACATGTATTACCAAATGTTTGATAAATGTTTTGAATGTTAAGGTTTAGAAAAACAAATCTGGGGATTTGGCATTTTATCAATCGTATTTTAAGAGAGTTCAAGCTAAAATATGCAATTATAATCAATTATCTGTCATCTACAGAAATGAAACTGTGGTCAATCCACTCTCCATACTTACCGATAAAAACTATGTCATTCTTGTGCAGGAGCTCTGGTAGTTTTGGAAACTCTGAAGCATGACCCCAGCCTGCCCATACAGCCTGCAGAAAACATTACAAACACGATATCAGAAACTTCCTACACAATCTTAATTTACTTTTTTTTAAATACATATCTCATCTGATGTAGATACCTTAAAATCTCGAAAAATAATACAGTTTTGGTAAAAGCCAATCTTGAAAAAAGGTAAACATTTTGCTACGGGTGAAATAAATTACCAAAAAAATAAGCCTGGCTCAAAAATAAGTCACCAGTTATACTAATATAAGAATAGAAAAGCTTACAAACAATGTCAGACAGGAAAATATGTATCATAGATAAAGAACCAAACCTGTATACTATAATTATTTGCAGCCGGGCCCTGATTAGCTCAGTCAATTAAGCCTCTGACTATCAATCCAGGGGTCATGAGTTCCAATCCCTGCCCAGCAACAGTCTCCATGATGATTGATATACGACATTGTGTCTCATTATTATTCATCTCTCACCGCTGATTCAAGTGGGGAAGTTATCAGTTTTCAGAGATGGGGTGTGCTCGAGTACTGGTTAACCTTTCAGGATCCCAGGAAACAGTGGTTAGGTTAACTGATCGTCTGTTAGCCCTCGATGGCCTAAAAATGACGCTAACTATCCAATCAATCAATTGCACATATCAACAGTAAAAAATATTTACTTTATCAATGTCTCCTGATTCAAGAAGACATTACAGTGATGTTCCTACCTGTACTTGCGTACGCTTGGCAATATCAAGGATGAGTTCCACATTGGCGTAGTTGTTGTTGTTGGCACCACCAGGTACTGGTACATACTGGTCTGCCATACGGATATACTCTGTAAAAATTATCACAAAATTTTATATATATTGTCAAACTGAACAATTTATTTCAATCACTTCTAGGCCACAATTAAAATTAAATCTCCTAATTTTCAAAAATACTATGTTGACCTTCAGGCTTAAATGGACAATTGACTTTGTCAATCATGTTTAACCCATCTATAAATAGACCATTTATAATTTACTTACATAATATACCACTAACCTGCATTTGCCTTAAGATCTTCTGGCGTAACCATGACAACAAATCTGATGGCCTTGTCAGACCTGAACATCTCATATGCCCACCTTCGTACGGACCGTATACATTTGACTGCAGCAATGCCATTGTTAGCGATCAGTACCTGTAAACAGATTTAGGCATATACATGGAATGCAGAAAGTAAAAATTCACGCTATCAGCCAGTAGTTTGAAGGGTTAACAATCAATTTACAGTTAAATTCTGTCAGAAATACATTAAAAAGATAAGTCATGGTCAGAGATTTGTTAAATTAATTCTAATTCTTTCTTTTCGGCTTTTAATATCTTGAAATGGAGTTAAACGCCACTTTCAAAACACAAAGTTTATAATTTATATAGCCATCAGTATGACTGGTAGTTGCCATGGAGACCCCTGAGATGCCTGTACTTGAACTTGAGTATAAGTTGCTGTCGTTGTATGGTGTTTAGCATCACTTTCAACAATTTTTTAGTTATATCGCAGCGCTGTCTACTTGAGAAGTAATTTAAGTGCTGCCACACTAGTGCCACACTGAGTATCATGCAGCATACACATGGTATGATACCCCACCCAGTCACATTATACAGACACTGGGCCAACCAAACCTAGAATTATTTTTAAATGCTGAGCGCCAAGCAAGTAAGCTTTTTATGTCTTTGGCATGACCCAGACAGGGATCAAAACCACGACCTTCTGCATGCAGATGCTCTACCTCTAAACCAATGCTGCGGTTGAATTGGAGTAGAACATTTCTATTTAAAATAATTGCATGTTTTAGTCCTGAAAATATTCCCACTATTATACAAAAGTCAATTTACCATAACTAACAAAATTAAATAATTATGAAATAACTATATTGCGGCAGTGAAAGTTGGGCCTAGAGAATATAACCTTCTTGATCTTACATTCAGAACAGTAGAAAATAATGAAAATTTACTTTTATAAAGATAATACCTTATAATGAGATTTTTATCAATATTCATGTACAAGAAAAGGAGATTTGATTGGTTCTCAACTTTATCCCATTTTCTTTTTTTCCCTGCACTATTATTAGAAAAAAAAGTACCTTATTGATAACAGTGCTTTTGCTGCCTCCGTACTTTTTCACATATTCTTCTGGAGTTGCCACACAAAACTCTTTCGGGATGGACACACGTTTGCTACGGAAGTCAAACCCAGTGCCCGACATGGAATGTCTATAAAAAAGGAGTAACATAAAAACAAATAACATGTATAACAAAGTTTCCCTGTTATCTCAGTATCATAACCATAGCAGCGTTATATTTAACTTATTTTAAACCTGAAAAAAAATATACCATCTGTCATAATATTATATTTTATTTTTTGAACAACTACATGTACATTTTTTTAAATTAGTTTTTTTTTTAATAATGCCCAACATTCATTTTTTGTTTAAAAAAACCCCACACAAAACAAAAATTAGTAGAAATTGCAGTCTTGAGCTTTGGGGACTCTACATTTTTCAAAAGGGAGGACTTGGGGAGGCTTAACTATTAGACCCAAATAAAGTTTGCAAAACATTTTTTTTTTTTTTTTTTTTTCACATGGGAATACAAAAATAGTATATATACAATCCATTGATAAAAAGAGGATGGGGGGAGCGGCTTTTACTATGGAAGTGACTTTAATATGAATTTTAAAGTATATATCGAAAGATGTTAAAATAAAATTCAAACACATTAAATGCATCTTTTTAGATTTACAAGACAAACAACTACAGACTCTGTGATATTTGTGAGTGACCATCAGTAACGTTCCAGCAGTAAAAAATTTTGTTTTTTCCCCCACTTTATTGAGATATTTAAAACATCATTTTTAGTATCTGCATAATGATAACCAATTCAAACAGGTCTTTCCAAGATATTTTTTCATCAAAATAATTTTTAGTTTTAATTGTTGTTTAAAACTTACCAATAAATTCCAATAAATGTTTACACTAATTTGTAATGTTTAAAACCATCCATACATGAAATCAAGTTTACAATGAATTTGTCTGTTTTGACCCCTCCCCACAAGGCCACATGGGAGTGGGGACCATGTATTCACAATTCTGATTCACCTTTATGTACCAAAGTTACATAACAATCTGGCTAATGTTTTTTTAGAAGATTTTTAAAAATGTGAATTGTTTACGGGCGCACAATTAATGCTGGATGACAAACAACTACGGACAAAAGACGATCCCAAAAGGTCACATGATACTTTGTACCAGGTAACCTAAAAACCTATATGTATCATACAAAAAATGTTTTCACATATCACATAAATCACTAGTGATACATATTGAACAAAAGTATGAATTTGAAAGCATTGCACTGGTATCGTTTTCCAAAGATCAATTCAAACACCTAATGAATGATGAGAAAATCAATACACTCCCTTCAACCTCGACATGCCAGATTTACTGGACTCTTCCATCCTTGTGTTTAGACTTTTCCATTATCATTTAGAAGGGGTGTGTATCTGTATTAATTAACTGATAGCCAAACAATGTAGATTTGTCAGTCTGTGAGTTACTGGCAGTCTGAGATGGATCTATATTGTTTGCAAATTGTATGCAGGGCCTTAGCCACACTGAGCCAAACAGAGCCACTTACCTTGTGTAGATTTTGTGGAGATTCACATGTTTATTAGTGTTTTTGTAAAAAGAATACAGTTCGTTATCCCCAAAATATGAATTACTCTTGCAAAAATATGACATATCCTTCATACAAAATATTTTCAGTATGGATGCATCATAATACCCGGCAAATACTTGTCTTACAGTGTATTACTAAGAGTTGATATGTACTGTTATGTCGGGTCTAAAAAGCCATCAATTTGTATTCAAGATATAGTGTCAAAATGGGTAATTGTATAAAACGCAGTTTGTGTTATAGAGTTGAACTGCTTAAAAGGTCTCTGAAATATCAGAAAAATGCAGGATATGCATGTCAGGAGCTAAACATTATTCCGTGGGAGCATGCCCCCCGGACACCCCTAGCAAAGTCTGTAAAATCAAACTTTGGCTACGGCCCTGGTATGTATATAATCTGTGTGAACAAACACATTAGTCCAAACAAAAACAAAACAAAAATTGTTTCCAACTGCATGCCGGAAAAAAAATTGGGTCAGTAGATAGCAGGTATTTTTTTCTTCCATAGTTCATGGATGGAAATGGAATTGAAAGGGAAAAAAAAACGAAAAAAAAATATTCGGTCGGGTCACAGGAATCAAAACAATTTTTTCATTTGGCCTTAGACCAATGTTTTCAGTCTGATAATCTGTCTCGGAGTTGAAAAAAACAACAAAAAAAACTGAAATCAAATTAAATTTAACATTAATTAAACAAGCAAATTAAACATGTAAAAATACAAAGACAAACAATTGTAATGATCTTTAACCAGAAAGTGTTTGTAAATTACATTTCTCAACCATAATTTAATGTTTACAGAGTTTGACCCAATTTAAGATTTTGATTCTTATTTTCAGACTTGAAAATTTGAAAAATTTAGACCCAGGTCAGTCTTAAAAAATTGTCTATTTGCCATTCCCGAGCCATGATTACCATTTAAGGTTAGGGTAAGTATTTTTTTTTTATATTAAATCAGGGAAATTCTTTTAACGATGCAGCATCGCCTAAACGATGGAGACTTAAAACCATCAATGAAACACAGGACAGGCAAGGCAATATTTTGAATTTTATTTTACTTTCCAAAAATGGGGTGGGGGAAGGTAAAAGAGTTTCTGACCAGTGGGATTGTTCTTGGTTGTCTAGAAATGGCAAACAAACACTATTTTAATAACAACCGCTGTTGTCGGAAAGCTTATTAATGCAATACTAACCTGACAAACTCAATGATTTGCTTTCTTGAATCAGACAAGACCAGACAGAAATTATTTGACATTACATGTCAATATATGATGTATTCATAGAGAACCTGTCTCTAACAATTCTCAATAATCAGTTGGAGTCTTATCTGTAATAGGAAACGCAATCTTTTTCCTTTTAGAAATGCAATAAAACGTAAAACTTGTAATGCCAGATTTATGTCCTAATCAATAGGAACTTAGTTTTCCATCATCACATACATGTCTGTCTAATGTTGTGATGTCTGATGGTGACATTAGCAACTGGAATTGAACACTTGGAAGCTTAACATGGCCTTCACTCAATAGTTGAATAAGATAGCATGGCATGTATTCAATAGTTGAAAGAGATAGCATGACCTATACTCAACAGTGAACGCTCAGCATGGCATACACTCAACAGTTGAAAGCTCAGCATGGCCTACACTCAACAGTTGAAAGAGATAGCATGGCATACACTCAACAGTTGAAAGCTCAGTATGGCCTACACTCAACAGCTGAAAGCTCAGCATGGCCTACACTCAACAGCTGAAAGCTCAGATTGACTACACTCAACAGTTGAAAGCTCAGCATGGCCTTCACTCAACAGTTGAAAGCTCAGCATTGCCTACACTCAACAGCTGAAAGCTCAGCATGGCCTACACTCAACAGCTGAAAGCTCAGCATGGCCTACACTCAACAGTTGAAAGCTCAGCATGGCATACACTCAACAGTTGAAAGCTCAGCATGGCCTACACTCAACAGTTGAAAGCTCAGCATGGCCTACACTCAACAGTTGAAAAAGATAGCATGGCCTACACTCAACAGTTGAAAGCTCAGCATGGCCTACACTCAACAGTTGAAAGCTCAGCATGGCCTACACTCAACAGCTGAAATCTCAGCATGGCCTACACTCAACAGTTGAAAGAGATAGCATGGCCTACACTCAACAGTTGAAAGCTCAGCATGGCCTACACTCAACAGCTGAAAGCTCAGCATGGCCTACACTCAACAGTTGAAAGCTCAGCATGGCCTACACTCAACAACTGAAAGCTCAGCATGGCATACACTCAACAGTTGAAAGCTCAGCATGGCCTACACTCAACAGCTGAAAGCTCAGCATGGCCTACACTCAACAGTTGAAAGCTCAGCATGGCATACACTCAACAGTTGAAAGCTCAGCATGGCATACACTCAACAGTTGAAAGCTCAGCATGGCCTTCACTCAACAGTTGAAAGCTCAACATGACCTACACTCAACAACTGAAAGCTCAACATGGCCTAAACTCAACAGTTGAAAGAGATATCATGGCCTACACTCAACAGCTGAAAGCTCAGTATGGCCTACACTCAACAGTTGAAAGCTCAGCATGGCCTACACCTAACAGCTGAAAGCTCAGATTGACTACACTCAACAGCTGAAAGCTCAGCATGGCCTACACTCAACAGCTGAAAGCTCAGCATGGCCTACACTCAACAGTTGAAAGCTCAGCATGGCCTACACTAAACAGCTGAAAGCTCAGCATGGCATACACTCAACCGCTGAAAGCTCAGCATGGCCTACACTCAACAGCTGAAAGCTCAGCATGGCCTACACTAAACAGCTGAAAGCTCAGCATGGCATACACTCAACAGCTGAAAGCTAAGCATGGCCTACACTCAACAGCTGAAAGCTCAGCATGGCCTACACTCAACAGTTGAAAGCTCAGCATGGCATACACTCAACAGTTGAAAGCTCAGCATGGCCTACACTCAACAGTTGAAAGCTCAGCATGACCTACACTCAACAGTTGAAAGATCAGCATGGCATACACTCAACAACTGAAAGCTCAACATGGCCTAAACTCAACAGTTGAAAGAGATATCATGGCCTACACTCAACAGCTGAAAGCTCAGCATGGCATACACTCAACAGTTGAAAGCTCAGCATGGCCTACACCTAACAGCTGAAAGCTCAGATTGACTACACTCAACAGCTGAAAGCTCAGCATGGCCTACACTCAACAGCTGAAAGCTTAGCATGGCCTACAATCAACAGCTGAAAGCTCAGCATGGCCTACACTCAACAGCTGAAAGCTCAGCATGGCCTTCACTCAACAGCTGAAAGCTCAGCATGGCCTACACTAAACAGCTGAAAGCTCAGCATGGCATACACTCAACAGCTGAAAGCTCAGCATGGCCTACACTCAACAGTTGAAAGAGATAGCATGGCATACACTCAACATCTGAATGCTCAGCATGGCCTACACTCAACAGCTGAAAGTTCAGCATGGCCTACACTCAACAGTTGAAAGAGATAGCATGGCCTACACTCAACAGCCGAAAGCTCTGTATTGCCTACACTCAACAGTTGAAAGAGATAACATGGCAAATACTCAACAGCTGAAAGCTCAGCATGGCATACACTCAACAGCTGAAAGCTCAGCATGGCCTACACTCAACAGCTGAAAGCTCAGCATGGCCTACACTCAACAGCTGAAAGCTCAGCATGGCCTACACTCAACAGCTGAAAGCTCAGCATGGCCTACACTCAACATCTGAAAGCTCAGCATGGCCTACTCAACAGTTCAAAACCCAGCATGGCCTACACTCAACAGTTGAAAGCTAAGCATGGCCTACTCTAAATAGTTGAAAACTCAACACTCAAAAGCTGCATGGTGTGTGATCAACAGTTAAAAGCTGCATGGCATGTACTCAATAGTTGAAAGAGATAGCATGGCATGTACACAACAGTTAAAAGTTGCATGGCATGTATTCAACAGTTGAAAGCCAACACAGCATGTACTCAACAGTTAAAAGCTGCATGGCATGTGCTAAACAGTTGAAAGCCAACAAGGCATGCCCTCAACAGTCAAAACTGCATGGCATGTTCTCAACAGTTAAAAGCTGCAAGGCGTTTGCTCAACAGTTGGAAGCCAACACGGCATGTTCTCAACAGTTAAAAACTGCATGCATAGCATGTACTCAACAGTTTTAAGCTGCATTGCGTGTGCTTAACAGTTGAAAGCCAACTCTGCATGTACTCAACAGTTAAAAGCTGCATGGCATGTCCTCACAGTTTAAAGCTGCAAGGCATGTACTCAACAGTTAAAACCTGCATGGCATGTTCTCACAGTTTAAAGCTGCAAGGCATGTGCTCAACAGTTGAAAGCCAACACTGCATGTACTCAAAAGTTAAAAGCTGCATGGCATATTCTCAACAGTTAAAAGCTGTATGGCATGTGCTCAACAGTTGAAAGCCAACACGGCATGTACTCAACAGTTAAAAGCTGCATAGCATGTGCTCAATAGTTATTAGCCAACATGGCATGTGCTCAACAGTAAAAAGTTGCATGACTTGAACTCAACAGTTAAAAGTTGCATGGCATGTGCTAAACAGTTGAAAGCCAACAAGGCATGCACTCAACAGTCAAAACTGCATGGCATGTTCTCAACAGTTAAAAGCTGCAAGGCGTTTGCTCAACAGTTGGAAGCCAACACGGCATGTACTCAACAGTTAAAAACTGCATGCATAGCATGTACTCAACAGTTTTAAGCTGCATTGCGTGTGCTTAACAGTTGAAAGCCAACTCTGCATGTACTCAACAGTTAAAAGCTGCATGGCATGTTCTCACAGTTTAAAGTTGCAAGGCATGTGCTCAACTGTTGAAAGCCAACACTACATGTACTCAACAGTTAAAAGCTGTACGGCATGTGCTCAACAGTTGAAAGCCAACACGGCATGTACTCAACAGTTAAAAGCTGCATAGCATGTGCTCAATAGTTATAAGCCAACATGGCATGTGCTCAACAGTAAAAAGCTGCATGACTTAACTCAACAGTTAAAAGCTGCATGGGATGTACTCAACAGTTAAAAGCTGCAAGGCATGTTCTTAACAGTATAAAGCTGTATGTCATGTGCTCAACAGTTGAAAGCCAACACTGCATGTACCCAACAATTTAAAGCTGCATGTCATGTGCTCAACAGTTGAAAACCAACACAGCATGTACTCAACAGTTAAAAGCTGCATAGCATGTGCTCAATAGTTATAAGCCAACATGGCGTGTACTCAACAGTTAAAAGCTGCATGACTTGAACTCAACAGTCAAAACCAACACTGCATGTACTCAACAGTTTAAAGCTGCATGGCATGTGCTCAATAGTTATCTTAGCCAACATGGCGTGTACTCAACAGTTAAAAGCTGCATGGCATGTGCTCAATGGTTGAAAACCAGCATGGCATGTGCTCAACAGTAAAAAGCTGATGGCATGTGCTGAACAGTTGAAAGCCAACATGGCATGTACTCAACAGTTAAAAGCTGCATGGCATGTGCTTAATAGTTATCTTAGCCAACATGGCGTGTACTCAACAGTTAAAAGCTGCATGGCATGTGCTCAATGGTTGAAAACCAGCATGGCATGTGCTCAACAGTAAAAAGCTGATGGCATGTGCTGAACAGTTGAAAGCCAACATGGCATGTACTCAACAGTTAAAAGCTGCATGGCATGTGCTCAATAGTTATCTTAGCCAACATGGCGTGTACTCAACAGTTAAAAGCTGCATGGCATGTGCTCAATGGTTGAAAACCAGCATGGCATGTGCTCAACAGTAAAAAGCTGATGGCATGTGCTCAACAGTTGAAAGCCAACACGGCATGTACTCAACAGTTAAAAGCTGCATGGCATGTGCTCAATAGTTATCTTAGCCAACATGGCGTGTACTCAACAGTTAAAAGCTGCATGGCATGTGCTCAATGGTTGAAAACTAGCATGGCATGTGCTCAACAGTAAAAAGCTGATGGCATGTGCTGAACAGTTGAAAGCCAACACGGCATGTACTCAACAGTTAAAAGCTGCATGGCATGTGCTCAATAGTTATCTTAGCCAACATGGCGTGTACTCAACAGTTAAAAGCTGCATGGCATGTGCTCAATGGTTGAAAACCAGCATGGCATGTGCTCAACAGTAAAAAGCTGATGGCATGTGCTGAACAGTTGAAAGCCAACATGGCATGTACTCAACAGTTAAAAGCTGCATGGCATGTGCTCAATAGTTATCTTAGCCAACATGGCGTGTACTCAACAGTTAAAAGCTGCATGGCATGTGCTCAATGGTTGAAAACCAGCATGGCATGTGCTCAACAGTAAAAAGCTGATGGCATGTGCTCAATGGTTGAAAACCAGCATGGCATGTGCTCAACAGTAAAAAGCTGATGGCATGTGCTCAACAGTTGAAAGCCAGCATGGCATGTACTCAATGTTTGAAAGAGAATGCACATCATGTTCTCAACAGTTGTTGGCAATGTGAATAGATCAAGTACACAAAATAAAATATGTTGGTATGTGCAGCCAAGCCATTACAAATAACATCATTCTATAGTGATAGTGCAGGCTGCACAATTATTAAGATTTTTTTTAAAGTTATGTATATACAATTTATACACTATGACAGAACTTACTGCTGAAGTTTTTCATCTTCCACAACTTCAACGACACTGAGGATTAAACTCTCCACCATTGCATTAGCCATTTCCGATCACCTGCTGTGGCAATACTATTTTGTAATAAAGCCAGGACAGGAGCATCAACCCAACTAGCTTATATATATATATTCCAGCACAGTCTATAAGTCCAGTCACATTTAAGATGAATGCTCTCACAAGTCATTTATGCAAGACATCACTGAGTATTGATCAATGTCACACAGATTCCATACAGTTCACACTTTAACACAACATGCCTGATTTACACCTAAATGAAAGTCAATTATATTTAAGCTCACTGTCAGATTTCAGTTGTGAGACAAAAGGCTCAATTGAATACCTAATATCTAGCATGTGCAGATACTAACAGAGCATCAAATAAATTAGGCTGTAGTTCTTTTAAGATGTCATTAAATGTAAGAATTTTTTCTATGGTTCCCCAATTCGGTTGTTACTTATACCAGGCATCTTGTCACCAGCATTTTACTTAAAATACTAAAAAAATGACTGGTTATTTATCTATAATGTAATGAATATCAATGAAAACATTTAGTTTTACTGGAACCAGTTTCTCTGGGCTGCTTTTCTAAGTTTTTTTTTAACGAAAATAAAAAGGGTCTGAGCGGCATGAAAATTAGGGGCAAGCAGGGATGATAATCTAGCAATTAATTTATTATGGCCTTAAGTTTTTAAGTATATGTGAAACAGCAGAACATATTCTAAAGGTTACTCAGGGTATTAATATAGTGGTCTTGGGCCCGAGTTGTGACACAACTTCTAACTGCGCCAACAGCTCATGCAATGTCTTCCGTGGACATGCCTGCATTTAGCGTACCAATTGGTTTATTCGCTTCAATGTTTTGGAATCACAGCACCTATTGTAGTTATTGTTTAGAAAATGAAATAAAGTTTTAAATTTCAAAAAAAAAATTTTTTGCATTCACATCATATATAATTTATATACATATGTGCATACGATAAAAATC